>LD347194.1:0-16831 GCA_001465055.1 Ptychodera flava | reverse complement strand
GCCACATGGAAAGAACGTTCCATGCTGTTCTGAGCACATTTGCATATATGATCAATGCGCGTTACTGAAGTGAAGCGTCCGAAAATAGGAAACTTGAATGAAAATGAGCGAAGAACGATATTTTGTTTCACCATATTTCTAAAACTTAGTTTAGAGCCTAAATTAAAGAATAAACTAGACTACTTACATTGAAAAAGGGCAGTTCACTTTTTCCTGTCAACATAGTTCCATGTGCAAGCATATGTGTGTGCCCGTGGTATTGAGTGAGTCGTTACAGCCCTGACGTTCCTATCATAGCACCAGCTCGATAAGATAATCGCAACAATGGGAAATTAACACCTTGGGGACTAAAAGTCTTCTGTTTGTCACCCGAGTTGGCAGGCAGCAACTCGGGTTTCAGGTACCATCAAAGTTAATGGAGCCTTCCCCTAATGCGATGAATGCGTAATAGGTTCGAACTATACTATATAGCACTTATTTGGGATGACTGCATGAAACAAAATTAAAAATGAATGATAAATTATTTTTGGTCTATATAAAATTAATTCTAACACAGTAAAATTAACGGAAAACAATTTTGACCAGAATGGCCCCAATATACATTATCTTTATTATTCTTCCTAGAATGAAGGCAAAGAGATTACACTTATTATTATTATAGAGCAAATGTTAAAAGTTGTTACTTAGAAATCCATAAAATAAAAAACAGTGAATTATGTTTTAACATAGACCCTCTCAAGGGTCTATGGTTTTAAATTAAAAAACCTGTGGTTATCAAAATGGTTACATGGCAAAAAAAATGAACATGGATTTTATGATGTGATAAATACACTTGGGAGAGCATTTGCATAGTGACTGGGATTACTTTAAATGGAATTTGGAAAAGAAATTGAAATTTTAAAATGCAAATAGGTTACTATGGAAACACAGGGCAGTAAAAATGGATATCATATTTTGTCTTTTTTACCCCAAAATATCCCTTAGGTATAATATTGCTGTTGATTACTGGATTTTTACACTGAATATTTGGTCTTTCATACCCAAAATATCCCTTTGATATAACACATTCTGTTGATTACTTGATTTTAGGTGGAATCTTTGAAAAACTGCTAATTTTTACTCCTGAATGGTTGTCATGGACACATCTCACATTGAAATGAGTGTGATTTTTTTGGTGTGCAAATCAGAATAAACCTTATGATACTTTATTTACATCAATCAATAGTTCTTGAATAGGAATTAGGGAAAAAGTAATCCGAGGGAAATACCTTCGGAACTTCACAGAGTGCCTTCCAAGGCCATTGGGTTCTGTTATTATTACATATGTTCCCCAATTTTGTCGATCGCCGTCGAAAAAAACAGCTAATCACGACACGGCCTGATTGCATATAGATTCTATACAGTGCGCATTGATATGCTGTCAATGAACTTTTCATAAGCTGTAAGCTCACTGATTGGCTAAGGGAAAAACTTTCTACCATTCATATGCAAATATTTGATGCAGCGTACCGATTTCACTATATCACTGTATATCCGTCTTGACTAAGACAACACAAACAGACACAAACAAAGACGTTTCAGGACAGAAATCTTAAATATTATAAATACGTGTGAACAAAATTGGTATTTAAGGTAACAAGATCAATTGTAATAAAAATAAGAATGACTGAAACTTCCAAATTGTACGCAAAATGAGACTGTGAGGGTGAGTGTTCATGAGAATAGGCCACCTACTTCATAGCGACTGTTGTTGCCAAATTCAGAAAGCAAGCACCATATTATTTGATATATACCTCAATATAGTCTGTGGGACGACCCGGGCTATCGTTTCAAAAAGATCACTGAACACTCAAGTTTAAATTAAATCAGCTGAAATGATGAATTCCCACCATAAAGAAATAGAAAAACTATAGTTAACCCAAATCAGTTTGTCCGATTGTGTGAAATTTGGCGGAAAAGTTAAAAATATATAATATATGCTAATAGGTGTCAAAGGTCATCATCGATGTTAAAGCTTGTGGGTAACAAGCGTTTTCATTGGTGGAGGCGTCAATGAGCCAATCACGTAGTCCGATACATACCCTTTCAAAATGGCTACCTCCACAAGCATGGAATGTGTGTGTCACGTCACTGACATACAAGACGAGCCGATCAAGGCTTTTACTGACCACTCTTGGGCAAAATTAATGGAATGCGCTGAGATTTGGAAAAGCTCCGATGGTTTGGAGCGGGAATTGCACTCCAGTTGGATCCTGAAGCATGAGATCAGTCCGGCTTTCACCTTGGGTGCTATCAGCGTTTCACTGGTAAACGTCGGATGGCACAGGCAGAGAAACGCAGAGAAAAAGGTAAGCTACGTAAAACGCTTGCCACAAGTGAACTGACGGAAGTGAAAGATGACAGTGAACAACAAGTGTCTCGTGTAAAGCGATACTTAAGGTCAAACCCTAGTTCAAATTCCATTTCGTCAGCCAAGCGGAGAAGTATTCACATACTGCCAACGATGTGTATATCATGCAAGGGTGAGAAACGAAGGGTTGACCCGATTTCAAGAAAGAGGTCAAATGAAAGATTTGTCGCCTGTGAAACCGACGGACGTACATTACTTAAAGCTGTCGACTTTAGAAAAGAGGAGAAACTTCTACTGCAGTTGAGGGGTCAAGACTTGGTCAGTATTAAAGTGAAGTATCATAAATCATGCTACCAAAGTTATGTCAGATGTGTCACTTATTCATACCAGAAGAAAACAGAGGAAGAAAGTGGTATCATGTATGCACCATCCTTCAAAAAATTCTGTGATGAAGTAGTGCAGAGGAGACTAATAGATAATGATGAAGTTGTTCCAATCAACTTGTTGAGAAATATCTTCATTAAAATGATCAATGACATTGAAGATATTGATGCATCGTCATACAAAAACATGTATTTCAAAAACAGACTCAAACGACGATTTGGTGATAAAATCAAGTTTTTTCGACCACATATGCAAAAATCTGAACTGGTAATGGCTCACAAAGAATCAGATTCAGGTGGCCGGATCCTGAACATTACTCATACAGATTCTGAAAGCGAAGAAGATGAAGCAGAGTCACAGTCATTGGCAGACACTCTAACAGTCAGCAGCATGAAATGCTTGAGATGATTAACTCTGCCATAAATATTCATGCCGCTCTAGAGAAAGCTCAAGGTGTTGCAGAGTGGCCTCCTCGGGCAGAAGATCTCACAATCCAAAGAAGTAGAGATATTGTACCCACCAAACTGTTTAATTTCCTGGCATGGTGTACTGGCCTATCACAGGACTTTCACTCACAAGATCGTGTTGATGTCCAAGCTGATGTTGAGAACAAATTGTTATCAGTTTGTCAGGACATGATGTTCTTGTCTTCTCAAGGACGGAAACTCACCCCTAAACACTTGTCACTTGTCACCATAATTTCGAAGGAAAGTGTACTGTTCTAGTCGATGCCATGGCCTTAATACAGATGCAAAGTAAAGTGCAAGCTACTTATGGAGACTTTGCAGCCAGCATATTGTACCAGTTGAGAGCAATCGCGTCAAAGTATGGCGCCACAAGAATAGCCTTCGTCATTGATCAGTACAGAGAACCATCCATAAAGAATGCAGAAAGAAAACGTTGAGCCACCACTGGTACCTTCAATGAGATTCGTATCACACGTCCATCCCTGAACATGCCAAGGCAATTAAAAAAGTTCCTTGCCTCTGGTAAGAATAAATAATCTCTCCTACTCTTTCTGTTTGAATCATGGAAAGAATATGAATCAGAGTGCCTGCAGGGTATCACCATGTATGTTACCAAGGGTGAGCTTTGCTACAGATTGCGTTCAGAAAATGGTGTCATGGGTGTAACTGAAGTACCAGAACTGCAGTGTGACCATGAAGAAGCTGACACAAGACTACTACTTCATGCTGAACATGCATCACGTGTTGGGGAGGCAGACAACATTGTCATTTGCAGTCCTGATACAGATATCTTCATGTTAACTGTGAGTTGTGCTCATCAATTACAGGGCCAGCTGATATTACATCAAACCAGCAAAAATGGTCAGATAATACACATCAACAAGGTAGTAGAGGCATTGGGAGACAGAACTGCACAAGCTCTGGTTGGTCTTCATGTATTCTCAGGTTGTGACAGTGTAAGTGCTTTCAAAGGCAAGGGCAAGAAGAAGATGGCAAATATGTTGCTGGCTAATGATAACTATGCAAGTACATTCCAACAACTTGGGGCAGCATGGACACTTTCTGATGAACTGTTCACACAAATAGAGTCATTTTTGTGTGATGTGTATGGCCAAAATAGGTGCAGTGATGTAAATGAAGCAAGATACAATTGCTTTCGTCTTGGTTCACAAAATGATGGTGCCCTCCCTCCTAACAGGGACAGTCTGAAATTGCATACACAGCGTGCAAACTACCAATCAGCAATTTACAGGCGATGTTTGCAGGCCAAAGTGGATGCACCATGCCCACACGGACATGGATGGATACTGCAAGACTCAGATGTATCAATCCAGTGGATGACACTTCCCCCTGCTCCAGATTCTGTCATCAATTTTGTAAGCTGTAAATGCAAAAAGTCTGGATGCTCGTCAAGATGTTCTTGTTGAGAGGTGGACCTGCTATGCACAGAGTTGAGTCAATGTGTTTCATGTTCAAACTCACAGAACGATGAGGAAAGTGGACTAGGAGATGACAGCGCTTCAGACATTGACAGTGACTATGAATGAACTGATAGATTGCCTTTGAAAAATAAAACAACATTCGATATTAATTTTACTGGTCATTATCTGGCAAGTGAAAAGGAAATGAATTGTCATAAGAAAAAGAAATGAGCATTTCATGTTTTTTGCACAGGAAAAGAACTGATTTTTAGTTCTGTAGACTCGGTACATGAACTCCAACAATGAACATCACATAGAATGCATTGGCATGACCATCTTAATTGTGAAAGAAAAAATTAATTTTTGGTCAAAAATACATGTTTAAGTGTAAAATTCTGAAAAGAAAATCACCTGCTAACAATTTTAAATAGACAATTCAAATATCTCTTTCACTTACATTGTACACAATACATTGGCACATGTATCTTAATTTTGGGGTAAAAACCTACAAATAAATAGTTTTTAGTACAATATTCTAAAATGTGTCGTCTAGATTTACGTTGCCAGTGAGTAGATTTGATATTGCAGTATGAAATACTGGTGATTAAGTTAAAGGCAATGCACCTGTGCTACTATCTACAATTTGGGAAAAAAACACTGAAATTTCAAGTTATTGGTAAAAATTTTTGTTTCTTGTCAATATTTCACATTTCCAAGATTTTTTTGTCAATATCCAGTAAACAACATTCAGAAAAAAATCAATACATGTGAAGGATAACACACTTGCATGGATCTCCCTTGTTTTAGAGAAAATATGTGAAAAAGCATATTTTTTGGTCAAAAATCTCCCTTGTGACCGTATTCTTATAGGTTAAGTATCTCTTTTCTTTATACACACACTATTAACAAATATTTGAAGCTCATACCAAGTATCTCAAAGACCCTATACAACGAAATGCTATTTCTAGAGCCCTTTTCAGGGTTTGGCCCACAGACTAATAACATACATGATTCCATGGTAGGGATGAAAAGGGTTACATGAACTCTGAAAAGAAAATAACGGTGTCTCAGAAATCGCACTGCAAATACAATGAAAAAGTCTAACGAATTCTACATATCGCAAAAAAAGATTAAGAATACACTAGGTTATTATTGTTATAATATTTTTACCGGAACTCCATACATATGACACATATTTTGCCAAATTGATTCCCAAGGTCACCTTTTCCATGATAAATTTAAAATTGTTTTTCAAACACTTGAAATTAGCACATAGCTTTTTCGCTTCTGCAAATAAATGGATCCTTTGTTCCTTATAAGTATGACATCTAGAATAAAGTGAAATGCGTCTTCAATTTCATTATTTTGACACTGACAAATGGAAAACCCGAAAGATAATTTCACAGCGTATATTTTGTGAAGAAAATACGGATTTCACTGTCGGCCTGAAGCCCAAATCGATTGCAGACTCAGTCGTTTCATTTTCTTTATTTTTTCGAGTGAGGTCAATCATGACCGATTACCGCAATACGTTTTGACCAGATAAGGGGGCCTCATTGTGCTGATCGTTGCCCTATTGTTTTAAGTACAATTGGTCGATTGCCGATATGTGCAGTGGGAGACTTTCTCTAGCAGGGCATTTTTACAACTACGTGTATATGACTTTATCATGTCGAGTTCACTGAACACATGGATCGGTGCCAATTGTGGTACCTGGCTAGTTGTGCCTGTCCCTTATTAACTATCCTTCTGTGTTCCCTCCACTAACAAAGAACCATGCCGACTATACTCTATGTTTGAATTACACCTGTCGGTAAAAGAAAGACCTTGAAAACTAAAATACTCGAGGTAAATGAGAATACAGAGATAAACTTAGGTGAAATGTCGCATACCCGATGTGAAGACCAACTCTGGCCTATGACCGAACTGTTCAACTAGAACTTTGGCTTGCAACATTTGTTGTATATACATTTGTGATATTTATACTTGTATTTTTACACCATGAAAACGATTAAAAACAATAAGACGATAGAAGAAGTGCACTTACAATAGTTTTCATGTCATTCGAAACCCTCAGCCTCAAGCCCCTTAGCAATCTAGGCTTGCTCAATGTGGGGTTGTGTGTCCATAAAGTGGGCCGCCTATTTTTTAGCAACTCTCGTTGCCAAATTCAGAAAGCAAGCACCAGCTTGATGAAGATGCTGACTTTAGCCAAACAGTGGAGTAGTATTTTGCCATTTCGCTTCTGTATTCAAAATGAAAAACCCGGAGGATAATTGAGCAGTGTACATTTTCATTACATTATACGGATTTAACTGACACTCGAGCTTGTCTTTAGTACGCCATCAGCAACGATTTGAATTCATGCTGATTTAATCTGTAAAGACCCTAAACTCTACAAATCTCGAGGTAATTGAGAATCCCAAGATGAACCTCAGTATAATATCGCTAACGCAAACTGATGACCAACTCTATCCTATGAAACGAACTGTTTAACTAAAACTTCGGCTTGCGTGATTTAATGTACATACATTATTCATACATATAATTGCCTTTATGTTTAAGTCAAGAAAACGATTTAGACAATGCAAAAGGTGTTCAATCACTTCAACTTTGAAAGTCATTCGCCCACTGTCAGCCTGAAGCCCAAAGCAAATGGAGACTCATTCGTTTTATTGTGATTTTTTTTGTTTTTGTTTCATTTTGTGTGTGTGTTTTTTTTTGGTTTTTTTGAGTGAGGTCAATCATGACCAGTTACCTCAATGCGTTTTAACTGGATAAGAGGGCCGTATTGTTGTGATACAACGCCCTGTTTGTGTTGCTGCCGCTCAGAGTCCCTGAACTTTTAAGTATAAGTGGTCGATCGCCGATATGTGAAGTAGGAAACTTTCTCTAGTATGGCATTTTTACAACTGCATGTATATGTCTTTACCACGTCGAGTTCACTGAACACATGGATCGGTGCCAATTGTGGTACCTGGCTAGCTGTGCCTGTCGATAATTGTCTGTCCTTCTGTGTTCCCTCCACTGACAAAGAACCATGCCGACTGTACTCTTTCTTTGAATTACACTCTCTGTCAAAGAAAGACCTTGAACTCCACAAATCTCGAGGTAATTAAGAATCCCGAGGCAAACTTTGGTGAAATAACGACAAACTCGACCCATTTAACGAACTGTACAACGTTGCCAGTCCATTTTTTACGATCAATTTGCCACTCCAGCCCCATCACTTGAGTGGCTTAACGACTTGTTTGTGTCGCCGCTGCCAACAGTCCCTGAACTTTTAACCTTTATCATGTCTAGTACACTGAACGCATGAATGGGTGCCAAATTGTGTCAGTAGTCGTACGTGTCTAGTTGTGCCTGTCACTTCTTGACCGTTCAGCAGTATTCGCTTGTCTTTAGTACGCCATCAGCGATGATTTGAATTCATGCTGATTTAATCTGTAAAGACCCTAAACTCTACAAATCTCGAGGTAATTGAGAATCCCAAGATGAACCTCAGTACAATATCGCTAACCGAACTGATGACCAACTCTATCCTATGAACCAAACTGTTTATCTAGAACTTCGGCTTGCGTGATTTAATGTACATACATTTATCATACATATAATTGCCTTTATGTTTAAGTGGAAGACAACGATATAGAGAATGGAAAAAGTGTCCAATCACTGCAATTTTGAAAGGCATTTGTCCACTGTCAGCCTGAAGCCCAAAGCAAATGGAGACTCATTCGTTTCATTGGTTTTTTTTTTGTTCTTATTTTTGGGTTTTTTTTTTGAGTGAGGTCAATAATGACCCGTTACCTCAATGCGTTTCAACTGGATAGGAGGGCCGTATTGTGGTGATACAACGCCATGTTTGTGTCGCTGCCGCTCAGAGTCCCTGAACTTTTAAGTATAAGTGGTCGATTGCCGATATGTGAAGTAGGAAACTTTCTCTAGTATGGCATTTTTACAACTGCATATATATTTCTTTACCACGTCGAGTTCACTGAACACGTGGAGCGGTGCCAATTGTGGTACCTGGCTAGTTGTGCCTGTCCCTTATTGTCTGTCCTTCTTTGTTCCCTCCACTAACAAAGAACCATGCCGACTATACTCTATGTTTGAATTACACCCATCGGTCAAAGAAAGACCTTGACCGCTACAAATCTCGAGGTAATTGAGAATCACGAGGTAAACTTTGGTGAAGTAACAACAAACTCGACCCCCTTTAACGAACTGAACAAGCTCTCCAGGCAATTGAGATTTATCGATCACTTCGCCACTCCTACCCCATAACTTGAGTGGTTTAACGACTTGTTTGTGTCGCCGCCGTACACAGTCCCTGAACTTTTAACCTTATCATGTCGGATACAATGAACGCATGGATGGGTGCAAAATTGTGTCATTGGTACCTGTCAAGTTGCCCGGCACTTAATGTCCGTACAGTAATCTTAATTCTACTAGCAATCAAGCATGCCGATTAAACGTTACTTTAACTCTGTGTTCGTATCAAAATAAATTCATCGGTAAAAAAAGACCTTTAATTCTACAAATCTCGAGGTAAATTAGAATCCCAAGAAAAACTTAGGTGAAATGTCGCATACCCGAAGTTACGACCAACTCTAGCCTATGAAACGAACTGTTCAACTAGAACTTTGGCTTGCAACATTTAATGTATATACATTTGTCATATATATTATACTTGTATTTTTACACCTTGAAAACGATTAAAAACATTTAGACGAAGAAGTGCACTTACAATAGTTTCCAAGTCATTCGAAACCCTCAGCCTCAAGCCCCTTAGCAATCTAGGCTTAAGCTTGCTCCATGTGAGGGCGGGTGTTCATAAAGTGGGCCGCCTATTTTTTAGCAACTCTCGTTGCCAAATTCAGAAAGCAAGCACCAGCTTGATGAAGATGCTGACTTTAGCCAAACAGCGGAGTAGTATTCTGCCATTTCGCTTCTGTATTCAAAATGAAAAACCCGGAGGATAATTGAGCAGTGTACATTTTGTTAAGATTATACGGATTTAACTGACACTCGAGCTTGTCTTTAGTACACCATCAGCGACGATTTGAATTCATGCTGATATAATCTGTAAAGACCCTAAACTCTACAAATCTCGAGATAATTGAGAATCCCCAGATTAACTTCAGTACAATATCGCTAACGCAAACTGATGACAAGCTCTATCCTATGAAACGAACTGTTTATCTATAACTTCGGCTTGCGTGATTTAATGTACATACATTTATCATACATATAATTGCCTTTATGTTTAAGTGGAAGACAACGATATAGACAATGGAAAAAGTGTCCAATCACTGCAATTTGAAAGGCATTTGTCCACTGTCAGCCTGAAGCCCAAAGCAAATGGAGACTCATTCGTTTCATTGTTTTTTTTTTTTTGTTCTTATTTTTGGTTTTTTTTTTTGAGTGAGGTCAATAATGACCCGTTACCTCAATGCGTTTCAACTGGATAGGAGGGCCGTATTGTGGTGATACAACGCCATGTTTGTGTCGCTGCCACTCAGAGTCCCTGAACTTTTAAGTATAAGTGGTCGATTGCCGATATGTGAAGTAGGAAACTTTCTCTAGTATGGCATTTTTACAACTGCATGTATATGTCTTTACCACGTCGAGTTCACTGAACACATGGATCGGTGACAATTGTGGTACCTGGCTAGTTGTGCCTGTCCCTTATTGTCTGTCCTTCTTTGTTCCCTCCACTAACAAAGAACCATGCCGACTATACTCTATGTTTGAATTACACCCGTCGGTCAAAGTAAGACCTTGACCGCTACAAATCTCGAGGTAATTGAGAATCACGAGGTAAACTTTGGTGAAATAACAACAAACTCGACCCCCTTTATCGAACTGTACAAGCTCTCCAGGCCATTGAGATTTATCGATCACTTTGCCACTCCTGCCCCATCACTTGAGTGGTTTAACGACTTGTTTGTGTCGCCGCCGTACACAGTCCCTGAACTTTTAACCTTATCATGTCGGGTACAATGAACGCATGGATGGGTGCGAAATTGTGTCAGTGGTACCTGTCCAGTTGCCCGGCACTTAATGTCCGTACAGCAATCTTAATTCCACTAGCAATCAAGCATGCCGATTATACGTTACTTTAACTCTGTGTCCGTATCAAAATAAATTCATCGATCAAAAAAAGACCTTTAATACTACAAATTTCGAGGTAAATTAGAAACCCAAGAAAAACTTAGGTGAAATGTCGCATACCAGAAGTGACGACCAACTCTAGCCTAGTAAACGAACTGTTCAACTAGAACTTTGGCTTGCAACATTTAATGTATATACATTTGTCATATACTTGTATTTTTACACCTTGAAAACGATTAAAAACATTTAGACGAAGAAGTGCACATACAATAGTTTTAAAGTCATTCGAAACCTTCAGCCTCAAGTCATTTAGAAATCTAGGCTTAAGCTTGCTCCATGTGAGGGCGGGTGTTCATAAAGTGGGCCGCCGATTTTTTAGCAACTCTCGTTGCCAAATTCAGAAAGCAAGCACCAGCTTGTGGAAGATGCTGACTTTAGCCAAAAAGCTGAGTAGTATTCTGCCATTTCGCTTCTGTATTCAAATGAAAAACCCGAAAGATAATTTCACAGCGTATATTTTGTGAAGATAATAAGGATTTCACTGACACTGAGGCTAGTCGTTGTATGCCATCAGCGACAGTTTGCATTCATGTGGATTTAGCCTGTCATAAATAAAGTCAACAGCCCCTAGCAATGTGCTTGTCAGGGGAAACCTTGAACTGTTATTAAAAATGTCGACAGTACTGCTTGATACAATTGATAAGCAAGCAAACTTCATAGATACAGAAAATAATTACCTGATTGATTAAGCGATAGACGTATCAATTGATTGACAGGCGAGATTGGTTCTTGATTATATAGACAAGTTCGGTTGATTGGTTGATTGGCTGTTTCGTATTTTGCTGATTTGTTTCTCGGTTGGTAGACTGATTGATTGTTTGATAGCGAGATTGAGATTGAGATTCGACACTTAATAATTTTGATGAAAGTGTGTTTCTCTTATTTTAGTTGCATAGGGCAATATCGTTGTACCAGCGTTGTGGTGATAACGCGAAATGAGTTTTCTGCGCATGGAACTAAAACGTATGAACTACGACGTGCACAATAATGCAGCACTTCGGGAGAAGGTAAACAAATACAAAAAGTCATAAAAAAGACTTAATCATAAAAAAGACTAAATCTGTCAGAAATGTCAATAATCGAGCTTAATTTTGATTTATCGTTTAAAGTGATTAAAGCATTTTGCTTAACACAGTGTATTTCCGAATATCGAGTATAGAAAAGGGTACTATTAATGGAAGTTTGAATACGTAGAAAGTTCAGGGGGTTTGGGTCAAATAAGAGCACTTTACTGCAGAACGGAAATCGTCTCTAGCATGGCATTTTACAACTATATGACTGTATCATGTCGAGTTCAAATGTATGCCAAAGTGTAGTACCAGGCTAGTTGTGCGTGTCACTTACTCTGTGATCGCTCCACTAACAAGGAACCATGCCGACTATACTCTTTGTTTGAATTACACCATCCAGTCTGCACGACGACCGGGCTCTTCCGGTACCATTGCATGACGGGTAATATCGGCAAAATTGGCGTCTTTCAGTGGCGTCAGTAAAAGTAAACAAAAGCCAGCAATATCGCCAAAATAAAGACTCGGTTTTCTCATGAACTAAGGTATATTTTCACTGTTTTTGAGAATGATGGTAAGTGTCGGCTATAGGTCTGAAGAATATTGTCGACAATTTTTTGGCAATGTTCATATTTTAAAATTTAATTTTATCACTTTTCAATCTGGTAGTTAAAATTACTAGATTTTGAATGAATTAAACTTTCAAAACTTGTACTTTTTTGTCTAAAGATAGGATCGTCAAACGATGCAGATTAAATGCACTTCAGTTTCTATATAAACGTAAAACAAAGTCAACTGGGTCACTAGCTAAGCGATCGTTGGCAGAAATGGAGCGCATTCATGTGTGTCAATATGGGGCAAAATACGAAAATTTTGTCAATTTTGTTGCATAATCCTGGTCTTGGGATCGACGCTGATTGAAAAAGGCTGCAAGTGTCACGTTTAGCAAGACTTTAATCATCGGGCAAAGGGGTGTAACAGTCCCGCTCGCCCGGCCGGTGACCTCACTGCACTAAAAATTGGAGGATACATTTTTCATGGGGTTGACAGGACGTCTCTTTGACACTTTGTACTTTATAGACAATCTAGACAATCTAGTGCGAAAAATAAGGCCTTTAGGTATCATTAATTATAAAAGAATAATTGATTGCAACGGTTATTCGTTATAATGTGTTTTAGCATCCTATACATGTGAGAGAATTTATGAAAAACGCTATAATTTTCAAGCCGACTTTCTTCCAACGTAAGTTCCGCCAGGAGAGCTCGAACCTCCGCAATCGGCAATGGTTTACTCCTGGCAACACACAGCTTTAGAATTCTCATCATTGGCTTGCCGCCCTGCACACAATTGCTGTGATTGACATGATTTCGAGAAACTTGCAATGAAAATCATTGATCGAAACATGACAAATTACACTCGTAAGGGCATCGAGTGCGGCATCAGGCAATCCACGACCACTTCATTGAATAAAGCTTGGCGAATTGTTACTCTCCCAAAGTTTGAGTCATCAGCTATGCCTAAATATAGTAAAAAGGGCGTATATTCAGGATTATCAGGTATTTTGATATGGCGCGAAAATCGCATATGGCCCAATTAATGCTCATGAATAATATCATATGATATCAAAGCGCTGCGCCTATTGGTTTAGAGGCTGGGCATAATGAGGTCATGCATAATGAGCTGCGTGTGTTTTGGCTGATCGCTCGTTCGTGCTCGTACCGCAATACTCAGGATAGCTTGACCGGCGATATTCCATGCACGAGCGCTACGTTTAGACTCTCGTGATCATGTAGCTGAGCAACATCTGTGCTTTTGCCGTACAGTTGCTCCTGTTTTAACCGGATAAGAGGGCCTTATTGTGGTGATACAACGCCCTGTTTGTGTCGCTGCGCTCAGAGTCCCTGAACTTTTAAGTACAAGTGGTCGATTGCCGATATGTACAGTGGGAAACTTTCTTTAGTATGGCATTTTTACAACTACATGTATATGACTTTATCGGGTCGAGTTCACTGAACACATGGATCTGTGCCAATTGTGGTACCTGGCTAGCTGTGCCTGTCGATAATTGTCTGTCCTTCTGTGTTCCCTCTACTAACAAAGAACCATGCCGACTGTACTCTTTCTTTGAATTACACTCTCTGTCAAAGAAAGACCTTGAACTCTACAAATCTCGAGGTAATTAAGAATCCCGAGGTAAACTTCGGTGAAATAACGACAAACTCGACCCTATTTAACGAACTGTACAACCTTGCCTCCATGCAACTGTACAACCTTGCCTCCATTTTTTACGATCAATTTGCCACTCCAACCCCATCACTTGAGTGGGCTTAACGACTTGTTTGTCACGCCGCCGCCAACAGTCCCTGAACTTTTAACCTTTATCATGTCTAGCACACTGAACGCGTGGATGGATGCCAAATTGTGCCAGTAGTCGTACGTGTCTAGTTGTGCCTGTCACTTCTTGACCGTTCAGCAGTATTCGCTCAACTAACAATCAACCATGCCGATTATACGTTACTTCAACTCTTAGTCTGTATTAAAATCAATATGTCAAAGAAAGACCTTGAACTCTACAAATCTCAAGGTAAATGAGAATCCCGAGATTAACTCAGGTGACATGTCACCAACACGAACTGACGACCAACTCTAGCCTACGAAACAAACTGTTCAACTGGAACTACGGCTCACAATATTTAATGTATATACATTTGTCATATATATTGATACTTGCATTTTACGCCATAGAAATGATTAAAACAATGGAACAAGTGCACTCACTTAATTTATTCGAAGCCCTCATCCACAAGCCCCTGCGCAAACTTCGCTTGCTTCCTGTGAGGGCTTGTTCATGAGAATGTTCCGCCCATTTCATAGCGACTGTTGCCAAATTCAGAAAGCAGGCAACATTTTATCTGATATAAACTTATTAAAGAGCATCACTCTATTGTAGGGATTAAAAGGGTTCAATGAATACAAACAAAAAATTACAGTGTCTCAAAAATCTCACCGAAAATACAAAAAACTCTTAACGAAGACTCTACACACATCGCAAAAAAAAAGATAAAGAATACAGTCAGTGATAATTTTTATAACATTTTTGTCTTAACTCCATACATAATGATATATATTTGGCCACATTGATTCCAATGTTTTCTCTTTCTATAATAAATTTAAAGTTATTTGTCAAAATCTGATTAGCGCAGAGCTTTTCCGCTGCTGTAAATAAACGGATCCTCTGCTCCTTATAAGCAGGACATGTAAAAATAAAGTAAAATTTTATCTTCAATTTTTATCATTTTGACACACGTCGCAAATTTTTTCATACATGGGTGTTTTCCTATGGCGTCAGGTTTCAATTTTAAGACAGTTATTGCTAAATGTTGTCAGATAAGTACGTAAGTTTATGTGTGTGTTTTTTTCAGTGATATCATTTTCAAATCCAATCCGTGCTTTTAAGATCCTGTAAGTTCTTAGTTGATATAGATGCTAATTTTAACCAAACAGCGGAACAGTATTCCGCCACTTAGCTACTGTATTCAAATAAAAAACCCGAAAGATAATTTGACAGCGTACATTTTGCGAAGATAATACGGATTTCACTGACGCTGAGGCTTGCCTTTAGTACACTATCAGCGACGGTTTTCATTCATGCTGATTTAACCTTAATAAAGTCAACGGCCCCTAGCAAAATGCTTGTTAAAGTTAATCTTGATCCGGTTATTAAATATATAGACTGTACTGCTTGAGACAACTGATTGGCTAGAAAACTTCATTGGACGACATTGATTAGTGTCGGTCGGCTATTCATTGATGATGCCAATTCCATCTAGTCATGCGACTGATGAATAATCACCGCGTTCTTTGCATTTATCAACGACATTCATCCTACAATCAAATTCACTATGACCATCTCTAGCACTTTTGGTCCCTTTCTCGATGTTACACAGCACGTGGACCCAGATGGTAACATAGAAACAGACTTTTATAAAAAGGCAACCGACACCAATCAACAAGACCAGTCACGTGTACCATTAGCAACAACGTTTAACCAACATCACTCGAACATCAAACAAATTGTCAATACCTACTTCGCTATCTTACACAAATCAACTCGCTTGAAAACTGCCATTCCAAATCCACCAGTAATAGCCCATAGACGAAGTCATAATCTACGAGACCTCTTGGTCCATACCGACATACAACAGTCAAAACTTCCAGCAGGTTTCTACAAATGCGGTTCAAACAGGGGTTGCAACATCTGCAAGTACTCCACTAACGCCACACAATTTCAAAGTCACGTAGCAAACACTATTTACACCATCAAACATTACATTACTTGCAAATCCAAAAACCTAGTTTATCTAATCACATGTAACAGATCCAAAAAACAGTATGTATGAGAAACTTAAACAAAATTTCGCCTGAGGTTCAATAACTGCCTATCAACAATAAGACTCAAAACTAACACTCCCATCGCAATTCATTTCTCAATGAAAATCAACACACCATTCACGACGTTTCAATAACAGGGATTATCAAAATAAATAAACAAGATGACACGCTACGCAAGAAAATAGAGTCCATCTGGATTTCAAAACTGGGTACATTGTCACCAAACGGCCTCAACATTCTAAGCTAAATGTACACGACAAATAATATAAATAACAATTGCTCACAGCGCCCTCGGACAGGCACTATAAAATACCATTACCGCCAATTTTGAATTGTCACTTTCCATCTGTGCCACACACAAATAGTAAGAATTGTCATACCCTATATCTTTTGTCACTTTCTCATTTACTCAGCCTATAAAGTACGTTAAACATTTAATGAAGATCAACACTAACCTTACATTGTTCTCTATTTGTCTGTATTCTCCTTTTCTAGGCATCTTCAACCTGATGAAGTCCTACTTTTAGGACGAAACGTTGTGTCAAAATTACCAACAGAATGAACAGAAAATATACATCAAGATCAGTAGACGTGTGCAAATTTATTCATCCGATATATATATATATATATATATA
>LD347191.1:177402-188538 GCA_001465055.1 Ptychodera flava | reverse complement strand
AGTGCGTTCTACCTAAACACAATTGTCAGGGTTCTTTTTTCGATGCACATAGCAAAATAGTACGGAATAGTATTCGTGCCATTTTTGTAGGAAAAATCCTAAAAAAATATCGTAATTACGGATTTTTAAAACTTGTAATTACGAGTTTTTGATCCTAACAATTACGATTTTTGATTCTTCTAATTACGAGTTTTCGGTTCGAGTTTTGATCTATTATAACTACGGGTGTTTATTGTTTCAATTGCGAGATTTAATCTTTAATTATTGCTATATATCATTGTAGATCATTTGATTATTGTCATTTACTTTCTCATAATTATTCATTATCGTTCAATGGATAACAGGTGCTTGCATGAATCTTAATTTGATAAGGTGAATTAATCAAAGGCAGTATACTCGTATAAGAATAACTGAATAAATGATCTTTGGACTGGTACACGGCTACATTTGTGCAGATATTAAAAACATTCATCCAGCAGTTCAAACTTCATACCAAGCGTCGCGGCAGAGTTTGTTTATTTGGAAACACATTGTTTTATTGAAAAATACGTTAGTATGCCATTACGCACATATACACATTTAAATTTATTACAGTCTTCTCCGACAGGCTTACAAGCCTCTGAGATAATCTATATATTACAAATGCATAGCACTGAGATGTTAGGTTTCACATTCAGCGTACACTAGCAGTTTTCTCATGAGGGTTTCGTTTAAAAGTTATGAGATTAGCATCTAATACCTCTTGAAATTCTTAAACTGTCTGTGTTTACGATTTTTATATACTTCTTCGTCAGTGTCCTCCTGTATGAAAATCGTAGCTTACACAGATTTCCAACCTTCCCATTTCTTCCATATTGCTTACAAAGATAGACACTATAAAAGCGTATATTGAGGCAGATAATGAGTAGAATGTTCTCCAGTGAATATCGTTGCAATGTTTAATATCACTATACAATGCATCAAGACGATTGAATTGTGTATGATCCTATAATTGAGTACAGCCCCTTTCAACTTCCTCAGACAAGAACAGAAATGGCAATACAAGCGGAAAGACTGTAATTATTTTTTAGAGATTATTATTATAATTATTGATATCGTAGATATGATTAACTACTAATGAAAATGAAATTTCCAAGAGAAAATTAGACGGAATGACATGAATACGATTAAATTTTTACATGAGTCCCTAAGTAATGACATCGCTAGATCATCATTTTGTACACAATCTGACTTTTATAAAACAAATTTGAGATTTAGAAATTTACGATAAGCTGAACAAACCTTTTGAATTACTAGTAATCTAATGCAAAAATAATGAAATTTATTGCGACTTTTTAAATCTCGTAATTAGGAGGTTTTGATTCTCTTAATTACGAGTCTTTTCATTCTCGTAATAATGACTACTTTATTCTCGAAATTAGGGGGTTTTAAATCGCGTAATAACGCGTTTTGATTTCTCACAATTACGGGTTTTAAAAACGAGTTTTTGAGATGTGGTTTTTCTTCTTTCATAACTAGCAAAGTCATTAGCCTCATCAAATTCTAATTGCACCTGGGTCTAAATTATGATGAAATCTTGGTCAATCTGGTGGCGAGGCATAAAGTTATCATCAGCATGAGAAAGTTGAAGATGTGTTTAAGAAATCTCCACTTCTTCAGGAGGAAACATTTTAGTGATATTTGTGATGTTGCTGAGTTTATCTAGCTTAAGATCCAAGGATAAAATCAGTTGCCGGATTACAGATGGATACATTTAAAATGCATACAAAGTGGATTTACGGGCACATTGGAAATGGTAAGAAATTTGCTTAGGCTTCTAGATCCTGTTGGACGCAATTTAAGGCCAAAGCAGTACTAGAGTAAGGGACCAAACTTTATGTGGCATATTGATGGTTACGATAAACTCCCGTCATACGGCAAGCGCATTAATGGGTGTATTGATTGGTTTTCTAGCTTACTTGTATGTCTAGAAGCATACACAATAACGAAGACACAACAATAGTATCAGGCTATTTTGTTGAAGCCATGAAAACAAGGAAAGGGTGCCCCGCAGAAAACGAACATATATGAATACAGAAAATCGATACATTGAACAAATGCAAATTTTTTTGAGAGGATACCATAACAGATGCTCTGGTAGGTCACAAGAGTTTCATCTATGGATGTAGCACTGGCAACCTAAGACTAAAACACTTGTGTATGGAGTATACTGAAAAGCAGAATACGCAGTTGTGGATTAAGATGTTCAAAAACGTCAGAGATGATGGACTGTTTGATGGAAGTTTCCTTGATAAAAGTCTTATCCAGTTCTGCTTTCTTAATTTTGTACAGGTGAGAGTAATACTGTTTGAACATAATAAACACGTCTTCACAGGATGTTATTTCTTTTCTGTCTTTATATCTTATCAAGGAAACTCACAAAATATGCTAATGAGCTAACATTCAGCCACAAATCATTTGCATTACAGTGGACGGAATTTCATGTTTTATTTATGATCAAGATATTCAAAAGAAAAGACACATATAGAGTAGAGTATGTCAGCATATCACAACATTCTTTTCAGAGCACCAGATTTCCTCTAGATTGTACTAAGCGTTACTTTCTCATTTTCAACATTCTTGACAAATTTCTATGATGTATGGTTTCGTTTGTTGACAGATATGCATCAAATTGCAAAAGGTCATCAATGAATGAAAGAGTGATTTATGCATATCTAACTTCTGAGCAAGCCTTATCATAGCCTAACTGTTGACTAGCTATCAGGATTTTACTTTGAAATTTTCATCACAGATATGAATATTTCTTCAAACACTTAATGGAACTCATTTGCTGTCTACTACCAATGAATTTGGATAAAATTATGATGCATTTTACTAGAGGTTCAGAAAAATAAACTCATAACTACCCTGTGTAAGTGCTTTCTGAAGCTTGTGATTCTCACCATAATATGAGTTTGCAAACCACATGTTTTAACACAACAATCAGAATACCTCTCTGCCCTGGATAATACCTTTAATAATTAATACGTATACGGCAAGCAGGGTCAGTATCATAGTGTGTTTGAAAAAGAGAATGATACACTATACTGTAAATTTAAAAGTGCTGAACTGAGATAAACACTCTTGAAATGACAATATCGAATTTTCCAAATGTATGGGTGTTTAAAACACCGTACACTACAGAAATGTAGACACTTATAGAAACGAAAAGCTGATTGAGCCATGAATTTTTATGTTGGGATTTTTACAATTTAAACAAGATTTAGTTAAAGTCCCCACTCAATTATCAGATTTATCTAATATAAATATTATTTACTTGATAAAATATTCAATGGAAAACAAAAGAATGACAAACCTGTTAATGGGCTGTTGACACAATCGCTAATGCGAGAACCTGGGATTGAGAAGGGCGCCTTTAAGAGAAAATAACACTTACAACAAACAACAATCACAGGTACAAAATTTGCATTCTTTCTGAGTCTCAATAAAAAAACTGTCTTTGTTTCATGAGCCTTTACACAATATCCATTTCCCCAAACCTGCAATTACGACAGATTTGAATTCAGAACGGAAATTTGGGAAGTTTTCATATGATCTTGACAGCTCAAGCACACATCCACAGGTGTGAGCGACTGGTCGCCGTGCCAACCCTCCAAAGTCAACAAACCGCACCACATCTCCTGCTCAACGCTTCGGCAGGCACATGTAGTATGGGTATTATCTTCTGAGGACGATGCTTCTCATCTTTTCGGAAAAGACCCCAATATAGGTGTCTATAGAAGCGAAGTATTTGCATAATAGCATACTAATGCATTTTTAACTCTAAATGTACTGGATATCTGGACAGACAAAATCTATAGGTCATGCATGGCATGATGCTTGGCGTGACTTTTGATCTGCTGGATAAGTTACTGAATATCTACAATTGTAAACCATGTAACAGTCCAAAGTTTATTCATTCATTTATTCATGAACGAGTGTACTATACTTGCTTACTACGCTAATCAAATCAACATTCACGCAAACCTTGGTATTCGTTGAATATTGATCGCTAATATGTATGAGCAATTTATAGGTATACAACAAAGAGCTAAAACACCAGAAAGAGTACGAGTTATTATAGTTTAAATCTAATAGGTAAGATAATCTAATCAAGTCGTCACAAGAATTGTCTCGGAAATCTCGTGATTGCGAGAATAAAAACCACGTAATTACGATAATAGAATAAAAAACTCGTAAGTACGAGATTTTAAAACTCGTAATTACGAAAACAAAAAATGTATGATTACGTGATTTTTTAATTTTTTCTTACAAAAATGGCACGAGTACACTTTCGCACAAAAGTACAGAAACGGATAACAAGTGAGTTAAATTTTGCAAGCAATTGGCTACCTTGGTGGCTTTTTAAAAAATTATGTTTACTTGTCACAGCCGGAAACTCCAGTGTGATTATTTTAAAACGAGGGACATAATGTCAATAATCTGCCTTATTGATATCCTAGCAGAATCAGAAAATATCAGAAACGAATTATACGACTACTTTTAAAATTATACGACTTGCTTTGTGTATTATCTGGCTTTTTGTCGTAAATGTAAATCACATACATATGGTACACGAATGGCCTTGCATAAAGAAGTCTGCATTTACGCAGTAATCGGAAGCGTAACCAACGATTTTGCTTATGTTAGTCAGCCAGGTAGTTATGGCAGGTCTAAAGCCGGTAACACATCCCTGCTACGCAGAGCCAAAAATATTATAGTCAGGAAATCTAACATATAAATTTATATCGGCTCGACACGGTTTTAATACTTGGTGCAAAAATGAGGGTACTATACCTAAGGTGACAACAAAACATGACCGAGGCCGGTTGCACGCAGGGCGTATGTCGCATGTCGTGACGTGTCTTCCTTAGGTATCAGAGGCAAAAATATAAAAAGTGTACATTGAACTTTATTCAGGTGTGATCATAAGGCACGTGAGAAGTTTTTTTGGTTATTTGAAAAGCACGTGTCATAAATATCAAAATCGTATTTTCACAGTTATTCTAGATATGACGCTACTTATTGTCTACATAGCTCTTATTATTGAATAGTAGATATAACATATACACACCGGACTTTTTTTATACATAATTCATTCATGGATACAAATATTTTCCGTCGTAAGTCTTGTTTGTCAGATAATCTCTTGACCAAACAACGTCGATGAACAGTTGCGTTTATTAGAGATCGGTGCCTTACGTTAGCGAAGGATTGCGCTGCCTAGGCCTGTTGAATTAATACCCTACTAGTTACGGTTGAATGTGCCTAGATTGCAATATTATGACCCTTAATTTTTCACAATACTTTCATAGTCTACCGCCTATAGGGTCTCATTTTGAAACTCATGGAGTAGATTAAACTGGCATATTTTTGTGATATCGAAAATCTAGTTTTCCTATAGAGCAATAAAAAGATAGTGGCTATTTTGAATTTGAGCGGGAACAATATAGGATGACTTTAAAAGTTGGTAACACAGTAACAAAAGTTTGGACGAAGACCCCGAATTTCATTCTTAGTGTTGACAGGAAAAATTGTCCAGGAAAGTTTCAGCATTAAGACAATTCTTTCGATTTTGAGGTGCGTTCTACCTAAACACAATCGTCCAGGTTTATTTTCGATGCGCATAGCACAAAAGATACCAAAAACGGATAAAGTTTGCAAGCATTTCGCTACCTGGGTGATTTTTAGAATAATTATGTTTGCTTATCACAGCCGGAAGATCGAGTGCGATTAATTTGAAACGAGGGTCACCTGATGTCCATAATACGTCTTATTAATACCCCGGCAGTTACCACAAATAATATATACGAATTATACAACTGGCTTTGTAACAGCTCACCTTCGAGGTGCGATTAACGACTTTTATACCACTCTAGGTCATGTGACCTATTGTTCTTACCATCCATTTATCCCTGAAATCACGACTGCCAACTATTGTTCTCATTTAAATTAGTAATCAGTCACACTTTTATTCACATGTAAATGAGTTATCACCACATTTAAATGAAAGAAAATCATTATCATATCAATAAAAGTGTAGTGATTACTCATTTTAATATTAAAAAAGTATGACCGATTACTAATTTGCATGAGAACAATAGGTCCAGACGAGATGCCTAAAGCATTCCCACACATTCAATAACACAATAAAGACTATTTTACAACTGATATGTTATAACATCACATTTTATAATTCAATTTTAACTTTCTTTTAACCATGCTGAATATAAGCAATATGATTTGTTGATGGAGATCTGTCTATAGTTTTCGATTCGGCGTCTTCTTGGGTTTGACCAATCCTGTCTCTTTTGTTATGTTGTTTCGTAGCAACTTAAGAAACTTGTTTACTTACAGCTTCCTCTGATTTAACACTAGATGAAAATGGTACATGTATTCGACACATGCTTTTGTAGTGAGATCGACAAACATTTGAGGCGCGTAAACCGTCATCTGATCTGTGACCTGTTTGTTCTTTGATAAGCTGCTCATCGAATCCCTGATGGTACAAGATGTTGCCACATTCACCTGAAATCATCAAACACAAAACATATGTCACAAATAGCATGGAAATAAGTACAGCCTTTTTATTTAATACGTTTGTGGAATAGAGGAAAGAAATTCTGTGACATTGCCACCCGGAATTGCCACACACACAACAAAATATTTGGTCAATGAATTTAATTTTATAACTTTACAGAATTCGTTTTGTGATTGTGTAAATATCTTAGTAAAAGAATAAATTACCTTGCCAGAATGCCCAGTGTGATGGCCTTCTATCCAAGCCATCTCGCACATTTGCATATTTATGCAAAATTTGAACAAATCTGAAATAGGTCATCCCTAGGACCTATTTATCAAATATCAAAGCTATCTGACCTGTAATTTTGAAGAAGATTTTTTAACAAAAGACGACAAAATTGCCTTAAAATTACAAACTTGCATACTTTATCATAGTTTGAACAATTATAGCTCACTAGTACAGCGACGGAGAAAAAGAAATCGTTGCAAAACCAGTGCCCATGCGACCAAGACACCAAAGGTTGGCTGAACATATCATTGACAAACCTATTAAAACCAGATATGAACTGAATATGCTCACGTGTTTTACAACAGGTTCATTAATAGTAGTACGCTTCACAGAACAATAAGATATATGTTATCACTATATGAAGCAGTTTTTTTTACAACATTGCACAGTACTCTCAGATTTTAATCAATAATTACAAAACTTTATTTAATATGTAAATGAGCTGTTAATTAAGTTGACACTGCTCAATGCTTAATGGGACAATTAGATATCCATCAGATCAACATTTGTAGCACGTTTCATTTAATTCAATGCTGTAATTTTAGAGTAATGTCACTAATTACAAAGTTCATTAAATATGTAAATAATCCCTGAATTAACTTGACACTATTCAATGATTCATAGCACACTTAAATGTTTATAAAATCAATATCTGTAGCATGTTTCACAAAATTTGGTGCCGTAATTTCAGAGTTATATAGCTAATTACAAAGTTTATTAAATATGCAAATGAACCCTTAATTAACTTTACACTACTAAATGCTTTACATCACAGTTAGATATCTGTCAGATCAGTATATGCAACAGTTTTCATCACATTTGGTGCAGTTATTTTGGAGTTATATGACTAATTATAAAACTTTATGAAATATGCAAATGAGCTAATTATTAACTTGACACTGTTCAATGCTTCTCAGTACAATTGGATATTTATCAGATCAACATCTGTAGCAAGTTTCATCAAATTTAACGCTGTAATTTTGGAGTAATATCTCTAATTACAAAGTTCATTAAATATGCAAATAAACCCTTGATTAACTTTACACTACTAAATGCTTTACAACACAGTTAGATATCTGTCGGATCAGTATCTGCAGCAGATTTCATCACATTTGGTGCAGTTATTTCGGAGTTATATAACTAATTACAAAACTTCATAAAATATGCAAATGACCTTGAAACTGCCAAATGCTTCTCTGTACAATTAGATATTTATCAAAAAAATATCTACACTCAATTTCAAAGACTTGGGTGCCGTAGTTTCAGAGTTATATACCTAATTACAAATTTCATTAAATATGCAAATGAACCCTTTTAATTTCACACCACTTAATGCTTTACACTACAGTTAGATATCAGTCGGATCAGTATCTGCAGCAGATTTAGTCATATTCGGTCAACTTATATTGGAGTTATATGACTAATTACAAAACTTCATAAAATATGCAAATGACCTATTTATTAACTTGAAACTGCCAAATGCTTCTCTGTACAATTAGATATTTATCAAAAAAGTATCTGTACTCAATTTCAAAGACTTGGGTGCCGTAGTTTCAGAGTTATATACCTAATTACAAATTTCATTAAATATGCAAATGAACCCTTTAAATTTCACACCACTTAATGCTTTACACTACAGTTAGATATCAGTCGGATCAGTATCTGCAGCAGATTTAGTCATATTTGGTCAACTTATATCGGAGTTATATGACTAATTACAAAACTTCATAAAATATGCAAATGACCTATTTATTAACTTGAAACTGCCCAATGCTTCAAAGTGTAATTAGATATATATCAGATCAATATTTGTTGCAAGTATCATCGAGTTTGGTGCAGGAATTTCAGAGTTATCTCACTAATAACAAAAGTTCATTAAATATGCAAATGGGAAGGTAATTGACATGACACTCACAGTACCATCATAATGTTCTGTGATTGTCATCTGTAAAAAGTTTCATGAAATTTTGTGCAGTATTTCTTGATGTATGTCTACACTGTCATTACCGTCTCCATAGGGAACACATTGTACGGGAAAAAACGATATTGCATAATTTCATTAATATGCAAGCCACACTAACCAAAATCTAATCAGTTCTTGCAAGTAGCATATGGTACCTGTGTACCAAATCTGACTTGAATCCGTTAAGGCGTTTTTGATTTATCGTGTAAACAGACAGACAGACACACACACATACTAACACACACACACACACACACGGACAGACAGACAGACATCGCTATGACAATAGCCCACGTGTTTACACACGTGAGCTAATAATATAATCCATAACAAGAATGTGTCCGCATTTGGACTCGTTGCAGCGCAGCTCGTCAAAATACGGACACATCACTCGAATAAACGCGGTATCGACCGAACTTTGTGTAATAACCCTCAAAACGCTTGCAATGAAAAATGAACTGAATATGCTCACGTGTTTTACAACAGGTTCATTAATAGTAGTACGCTTCACAGAACAATAGGATATATGTTATCACTAAATGAAGCATAAAATATGCAAATGACCTATTCGTTAACTTGACACTGCCAAATGCTTCTCAGTACAATTAGATATTTATCAGAACAATATCTGTACCCAATTTCAAAGACTTGGGTGCCGTAATTTCAGAGTTATATACCTAATTACAAAGATCATTAAATATGCAAATGAACCCCTAATTAATTTCACACCACTTAATGCTTTACACTACAGTTAGATATCAGTCGGATGAGTATCTGCAGCAGATTTCATCACATTTGGTGAAGTTATATCAAAGTTATATGACTAATTACAAAACTTCGTAAAATATGCAAATGACCTATTTATTAACTTGACACTGTTCTTAAGTGAACGAACAAACAACTAACAGACAAACATTAAATAATTATAAGTAATGAAAATACACACAGCTGCTTTAAAATAAGAGAACAACAAACTGTAGTAGTAGTAGTTGTGTATTATTGTGACTTGTAATTCTCTGAGTTGCCTAGCCCAATTGGTTTATAAGTCACCATTTAATTAAGTTTATTAAGTACGAACATTTGAAGGTGTCAAAGAAACATAAAAATATACAAATGAATGAGAGTGAGCACGAAAGTAAGGGCAGTACACATACCAAACTTCTTTTCCTCTATAAACAAACTGCCTAACAGGCTCAGAAAACAGGTGTTTTAGTTTATCTGTGATAGGATTATCCAAAAAGTCTGTCCAGAATTATTCCAATGTACATGCGTCTTAGCTGTTGATATTGTTGACATTCAAATACAAAGTGGCATTTTTAATATGTTGATCCATCGTGCTCTTTTTCTTCTCTGGTAGAATCGTGTTCCGGTCAGAATAAATGACAAAAAATACTAAATTAGAAACCAATCTATACATTAAACCAACGGACTCTGGAACATACCTATCTCCACATTCCTGCCACCCGAGACATATTTTCCGATCAGTACCTTATAGTCAGGCGATACGCATTCGCCGTATTTGCTTGGTAAATGAGTGGTCTGAACATCAACTACATTCTCTCAAGATCAAACTAATTTCATCCGGATACAAACAAGAGGACATTCAACCGATTATAAACAAAGCCAATAAAATAGATCGTAAGCGTTTACTGCAATACAAAACAAAAATAGCGAAATCCCGATTGACATACGTCATGACTACAACCCATTGGGCCCCGATGTGAAAAAAATGGTGGCACAACATCACAAGATACTAATGAAATCGGCTATTCACCTCCGCTATTAGCATATCGTCGCTGCGAGAATTTGGGAGTCATTCTTGTCCACAATAAATCACAGAACTTCGAACAGCAAACTTTGTCTCACCCTTGCAATGCTACCCGTTGCGTTAATTGTAAATACATGCTCACCACTGATACCTTTACTTGCAGAGTAACAGAAGAACGATTCAAAGTGAGAGGCAACCTATCATGTACATCATCATGGGAATTTACTCGATCGTCTGCAGAAAATCTCACCTAATGTACATTGGGACGGAATATGGTCAAACAAAGACTTTCCGGCCACCTAAGCTGTATCCGTAGACGACAGTATGACACAAGCCCACTTGTAGCACCACACTTCAATGAATCTGGACATTCGGACAGTGATCTCGCGATTGTCGTCATCGATCAAATCACTAAAACAAAGACCCCGTCATGTTGGATTCTAAAGAAACATTTTGGATAAAGAAGTTGAAAACATTGCATCCAGATGGCTTGAACACCGAAACCCCTCTGTCCTTTTAACTATCATCTTTCATTCACAAGTTCCTTTCTATTGT
>LD347191.1:156536-174564 GCA_001465055.1 Ptychodera flava | reverse complement strand
ACAAAATAGATTTATTACATTTATGGTTGGTAAGTATTACATTTATGGGTGATTTTTTTATTACATTTATGGTTACCATTTATTACATTTGTGGTTGGTGTTTTTAGTACATTTATGGTTGATTTTTGTTACATTTATGGGTAATATTACATTTATGGGTGCATTTTATTACAATTGTGGTTGATATTACATTTGTGGAGATTATTACATTTGTGGAGGTTACTGTAACCTCCACAAATGTAGGGATGCCAGGATGTCTAATTTTGTTCTACTGTGTTCAAGGTAGTGTTCGTATTGTTTTTTACTAGATTGAAATATAGGTTCTCGTCAACATGTTTTGTGTCGTAAGTTTCTGTTATAAGGTTTTATATTTCTCTGTTGTTTGTTCTGAGTCATCTGTCATAAACTTGTGTGGTATGCCAGGTATCACTGGTTGACGAGTTATTTTGACGCTTCCTTATTATGTAATTATCAGTGTCTAGAACTGCTGTTCCACTTCCATTATCTAACGGTTTGATCAGTACCTCGCCGTTTTCTGATAGCGTTCTCAAAGTATTCTATTCTGTGTTTCCGAAAGGAAACCTAGTTTCAGGAAAGTATGCAATAACATTACACTAGTCTTATTAGTCCCCACGGACACCGTCCGGGGGGACTTAAAGGTTTGGTCATGTCCGTCCGTGTGTGCGTCCGTCCGTGCGTCCGTCCATTTACGCAGATATCTCAGACATGCCCAGGTCAATTTCTTTCAAACTTTGCACAAGGATAGTACCCTACCCCATACAGATGCACGTCGATTTGTTTCAGAATGCAATCAAATTTGGCCGTGTTAGAGGACTTTTTAGTTTTCACCTCCATAGACTCCCATGTATAAGGCAGTCCATAGACTCCCATGTATAAGGCCAAGAAAAATAAAAATTTAGTTTCTCATCGTATTCATATTGCAAAAAGGATGCAGTGACACAGTTTTTAGTCCCCATGGATAAAATCCAGGGGGCTTATAGATTGGGTTATGTCCGTCCGTGAGTCCATCCGTTCAAGCAGATATCTCAGATATTTTGACAAAATGTCACGTGACCTTGGTGACCTTTGACCTCAAACATATATATTTGTCCACAACTCAGTAACCACAAGTGCTACACCCTTCATATATGGTATGATGGGACAGCTTATGACGCCACATATTGTACCTCATTAATTATGTGCAAATCTAACACTGCAAGAAAACCCTATAATACTTACTGTATTAACATGGATTATTGCCTGTATTTTAGCTGAAGAGTGCATATACAGATGTATACAGTCAAGAATCCATTTTTTGTATTCAGCAAGCCTGTATTCACGTGGATTCATGGGAATTCACGTGTATTACACTATAATACAGGCAACTCATTAATGTGAATTTATCTGAATTATTGGGTTTTCATGCAGTGTAATTTTGAGCAAGCCAATCGAGCTAGAGGTCTGATTTTTGGTATATAGGGATAACTTAGCAGTACAATTTTTTTGACAAAATGTCACGTGACCTCGGTGACCTTTGACCTCAAATATTCACATTTGTCCATAACTCAGTAACCACAAGTACTACACCCTTCATGTATGGTATGATGGGACACTTTATGACGCCACATATTGTACCTCATTAATTATGCACATATCTAATTTTGAGCGAGCCAATAGAGCTAAAGGTCTGATTTTTGGTATATAGGGATAATTTAGCACTACAATTTTTTTTGACAAAATGTCATGTGACCTTGGTGACCTTTGACTTCAAATATACATATTTGTCCATAACTCAGCAAACACAAGTGCTTCACCCTTCAAGTATGGTATGATGGGACACTTTATGACGCCACATATTATACCTTATTAATTATGTGCATATCTAATTTTGAGCGAACCAATAGAGCTAGAGGTCTGAATTTTGGCATATAGGGATTAATTAGCAATACATTTTTTTTTCAAAATGTCACGTCACCTTGATGACCTTAGACCTTGATTATACATATATATGCATAACTCAGTAACCATAAGTTCTATACGCTTCAATTTTGATAGGATATTAGACCTTAAGATTTAACATCTCGTACCTCATTTATTATGCACATATGTATTTCATGGCTGGCCAACACAGCTAGAGGTCTGATCTTTTTTCCCGATTTAGAACCATAACTTAGACATGCCTCTTGTTATAAATAGGGAAAAATGTCATAAACCTATGTGCCCATAGATGTGAACTTATACACTCCAGTGATACTTCTTAATGACCACATTTCCCTGCCCCATCAAGACTAATACTCCTTTTACAAGTGGGGACTATGTCATTATCAATGACTTGTTAAAGTTATTATTTACTCAGAGCATTGATAAATAAATGATCACATATGCAAGCTCAAGTTTATTACATTTATGGTTGAGTTTTATTACATTTATGGTTAATTTGTTTATTACATTTGTGGTTGCGGGTTGTTACATTTATGATTGACTATTTTATTACATTTGTGGTTGATTTTATTACAATTGTGGTTGATATTACATTTGTGGAGATTATTACATTTGTGGAGGTTACAGTTACAAGGGCAACTACGTGTATTTTACCTGAGGAATCTGAAGAAATTCAATGCAAACAAATGAACGTAATTCACACAATAGTACACTCATGGGCAACATTATACTAAACATAAGGTTTATTTGTCATTGTAAGCTTGCAATTACATCGTCATTTCTGACCTTCCTTGTATTTGGTAGCATGGATGCATTTAGATTTATGGATGGATGAGTATTAACCGCAATTAAAATGTTGGTAAACGTCGACAGTTTGACCGCTTTAATGAGTTGACGTTGTCATGTGCATGCAATACATTTAGTACTTCATATGTACAACAGATTACAAACCTGATGGCAGCGAAAAAAGTTGGTATTTTCATAGTGAGATTCAATATAGTAACTCTATTTTTTCATTTTCTAACTAACTGTAACACTATTCAGAGTATTTTTAGCTTTTGATTGAGCTAATTACCACTGCTTTAAATATTTTACTAATTGCTTACTTTCAGCAAAATATTTCTGCCTACTGCAAAGCATTTTGAAAACAGGTGAAGTGTCATTAACTAATGTTTACATAGAAAACCATGGTTAAGAAATTACATCATGCTTCATTATGTAAATTAGTTATTCCTACGCACGTACCGAATTTAGCGACGAAATCATATGTAATCGACCTTTCTTGCTCATTTCCGTACTCATAAAAAGTCAATTGCTAAGGAGAGACGACAACCGTATCACTTCTTGATATTTTTCCGCTGTTGGGCCGTTCCACTTCAATGGAGGGTTTATGGCACACTTCTAAAGGAAACAATATTTAAATATTAAATGTCGACATAGGTTTTTACAATTTGAAGAAGATTTCTTTTGAGTGTAAAATGTCGGTTGACGTAAAACATAGGCCGAAGTTTGTAAAATTAGTGTGGTTTCGTGTTTTAAAACATAACCTCATCCCTTCGCGAAAGATATTGGGCCCGCCAAAATCGGGTGAAAATACTCGCGCCGCGCCAGCGTTCGATTTCAAACTCGATCGACTGTGAACTGCTGAGTGCAAGCAGCTCTGTGACATCTATTAATGCATAGTGAATACAACATGTATAATACCCGTACCAAACAGTTTATCTCGTAAAATTATCGATGTCCTCAGACGTAAAAATATGCCAACTTTATTATCTTAGAAAGGAATTTGTGAGCGGATTAGGGAAATTCAATGCCTGTGAACTGACAGTAAAAAAAAAAAATGACCATAATTACAATGACGTTTCGGAGTGTCACAAGTCTTATTCGCTCAGCTGTTTTACATGTATATGAACATACCAGCGAAGGTCACGCGTACGCGTAACTGTAAGTAGTTCGGTTACAGTAAAAATATAATTCTTATTTTAACTAGTTAAAATACGGGTTCATATCAATAAAGTCTAAACAATAGGAGAATGGCGATGCAGGCATATCATGTATGATAATACCTAATATCGCCTATTCCTTGTGTCGTTTCAGCATTCGTGTCATTTGTGCTGCGTCAGACTCTCGACTTCGTCTCGTGACTGACGCAGCACAAATGACAATCATGCTGATACGACACAGGAACAGGCGATGTTGGGTAATAACGTCAAAGTAGCGATCCCCTATCTTGATTTTTCCCACCAAAAAGGTACTCTACATTTGGTACAAGCACGGCTGGTTTTTTTTCCTCCGTATCCTTTTATATCCCCTTCTTTCTGACATTCATAAAGCCACTGAAGTTTTGCATCACGATACACTCGTATTTTTTCCAAAGTGAATAATAATAATAATAATAATAATGGGTTCTCATGTAGCGCACATATCCACAAGTACATGTGATCGAGGCGCTTTACAATTATTGTGACCCTTGGTCACTGGACCTAATGACACCACTCAACTCCCTGGGGAGCAAACGACAGCTCACATGTGCAGCCAATAAGCGCAGGAGAGCTAAACGCACACATTACAACCACTGTCCTACCAGGTACCCATCACTCCTGGGTGGGGAGAAGCAATGAGGAATAAAGTGCCTTGCTCAAGGACACAACACCATGGCCATGCCGGGGCTCGAACCCATCATCCTGTGATCGTGCGTCTACTGCTCTAGCTACTGGCATATAATGCCTTCTGATGTAACCTGTTTTTTCTCTCCCCAATGTTTTTTTCTTCTGGATCTTCCCAATTATATTTGCCCGATCTCTTTTCCCGAATCACCACACATATCTAAAATAATTTTAAAACTATTCTGTTAGCCTTCACTTTTTTCTAGATCCTCACAAATATCTAACCACCAGTTTTTTATTTACACAAGCGCTAAACACCCGTTTTTTAAATGACACAAACGATTTTCTTTAATTGTATCTACCACTATGAGAGTACCCCCTGCTTTTTAGCCCAGCGATTTTTTCTCTGGATGATAGCCCCCTTCGTTTTTTCAATACCCCAGATTTTTTTCTGGATGTACCCCCCTTTTTAGTAACCCAGACGATTTTTTTCTGTATATACCATAGAACCCTCTCCCATTTTATTTACCCCTACCGACATTTTTTTATCTTGAATGAACCCCCCCCCCATTCGATTTTTTAACGCCAACTATTTTTTCTAGATCCTTACAAATATTTCAAACAATTTTAAAACAATCGACGAGCCGTAAAAATCTCCTGATTTACAAAATGTTTACAGCGCGCACTACTTACTGACCAGTTCTGGGGCCCCGTTGTCATTCGCATGGGAAATTTCGTAAATTTTCACGCTTTTTGGGTTTTGTTGATAATATAATGGGAATAACAGACTCCGCGCTGACCATTAACATTTAGTTATGGCCGCGGGCGAGAGGAAAGCAAAAATTAAGGGCTTGGCAAGCCTCGCCCGTTAATTTTTGGCTTTCCTCTCGCCCTTGCCCATAAATCAACTTAATGGTCAGCGGGTCGCCCGTTATTTCTATACTGATACGGTTACCAGCACTCCTCCGCGATCAACTTTTCATGAGTCGCAGCGAGGAGCGAGCAAGCAAGGTCGATTTCGGTCGACTTCGTCCCGTATTTCGGAACGATCTTATGAAAACAGTCATAACCAAAGTATGCATATATAATAAAGGGCAAATTTCGTCAAAATACTACACATCACTCGAATAAGACGCGGTATCGCCCAAACTTTGCGTAATAACTCCTAATTAATTTACAGTTATGAAGTGAAGGTACCATGTGTGACAGAAATATAGGTTTAAAGTAATGAATATTAATGCAATAGCATTAATATTAATGGTATTTAAATGTCATGAATATTGATTAAGACGTCATGTTATTACATGGTACAAGTTACATGGTTCCACTACCATTAAATGAGTAGGTTGCTTTGCGCGACCCATATTATCTGGTTTGAACCCCTCTTTAAAATCGACGACAGCTACATACAGGACCCATACCATCTTCAACTATCTATAGAATATGACGAAAGGAAGAACGGGATTCTTGCTGATATTTGCAATCGGATTCCTCTGTACATATGTCCTTTATATGATGTTGTTAAGCCAGACGAGCCAGCACCTTCCAGCTACACACCGGACATGGCAGAGAAAAGTTCCGTCAGCGCTCACGAGATGGATACCTGTGCGCCACGTCATACAGTGGGATCAGATTGACATCCGAGGTAAATACGACAAACATCTTGACTGGTCCATCGAAGTCCTAACCATGAACCGGCCAGCAAGTCTACAAAGATTGCTGAATTCCCTGCAAGAAGCTGAATATGATGGCGACACCGTACAGTTAGTAATCTGGGTTGACTATCGCGACGGAGATGCACATGACGACACTCTTCGCATCGCGAACACCTTCCATTTTCGACATTGGCCGAAGCTTATTTATGAGAGAAATGAAAATGCTGGCCTGGCAAGAGCATGGTTCGACGCGTGGGTACCTAAAAAGGATAGTGAATATGGATAGGTTATCGAGGACGATGGTGAAGTTTCGCCATATTACTACAGATGGTTAAAACAAGCCTGGGCTGCCTACAAAACTCATCCTGGAATAGGTGGCATTTCACTGAACCGACAAACAGTGAGGGCCACCTTCGAAGGCGGTATAATCAAGCCAATTATAAATGACTACAAACCCTTCCTTTACAGGCTGGTAGGAACCCCCGCGTTCTCGCCTCATCCTGTACATTGGAAACCGTTTGTAGAGTGGGTGAGGGAATCGTTTTACAAGATGGAACCGCTGGTTGAAGGCTTGAGAACAACTCACCGGTGACTGACGATCAACAAAAATGAGAATATCTGGACGCAATGGTTTATCTACTACTGCTATCACCATGACCTATCCACCCTCTACATAGCATTGCCAAACAAACAGTCTCTGGTAGTTAATTACGTCGAACCCGGCGAGCATCATCCGAGTAAAAAAGCAGGAGGGAATAACTCTATCGCGGCTAATGAATGAAATGAATACCTTCAGAACTTTCCCAAAAAGTTAGTACATTACGATTGGGACACTTCGCCAATGCTTTGTCCTGAAGGTTCTGATTGCAAATACGGGGAAAACCCGACCTTCGTAACACAGTAATATAAAAATGACGCTTGCGTCGGTGCCAGGTGTATATATATGATATCATCTCTGTTGAAGCTTGGATCTTTGAACTAACGCTAGCTATGTAAAGTACCTATCTCTTTTCGGTTCGAATATTGTACCAGTATCTTTGGAAAACCGGTCGCACGTACAACATGGGGCCTGGTACTTTCAAAAGTTAGCGACCTGCGACTCTTAGATTATATCTAGATGCCAGTTGCAAATTGGAATCAAAACTCGTGATCGATCTCCGTTTCGAGCACGTACAACCTGTCTAGATACACGATGTGTTAAACTGTGCTCTAACACTAATGCAACGCTCACTTTTCTCTCTCAATGCGAGGGGAACACACATGAATGTTCATGAGATAGAACGGGATTCATAATGGCGACTGATACGGACGGTCTCCTCGCATACAGAGAGAAAAGCGGGAAGTTCAAAAGCGTACTTCAGCAGACGGTGTATCTAGACATGTTGAGCGTGGTCGAAAACGAAGATTGATCACGACTTTGGACTAATTCGGCGGAGAAACTCTGCACTCCGAATCTGAGGAGAAACCAGCGGTTTTGCTTATTATGGCAGTCAGCAGGACTGTGGTGGTAGGCCTATAGCCGATAACACACAGCCCTGCCACGTAGACCTAAAAGTATTGAAGTCAGGAAACCTAACATATAAATCGATTCGACATGATTTAAATACTAGATGCATGAACGAGGGTACTACGACCCAAGGTCACGGAAAAACATGTCAGAGGCGGGTTGCATGCAGGTCGCATGTCGTGACCGGGCTTCCATAAGTATCAGAGGCAAAAATTAAAAAACTGTACGTTCAACTTCATTCAGGTTTGACCTTTGGCACGTGCAGAAGTATTTTCTTTGTTATCTTAAATGCACGTAACCGTATTATCATAGATAAATCAGATTTGACGCTCCTTGTTGTCTGCATAGCTCTTATTATTGTATAGTAGAGATAACACATACACACTGGAATTTGATCATACATAATTCGTTCATGGATACAAATGTTTCTCGATAAACAGTTACCTAACGTTAGCGAAGGATTGCGCTGCCTGTTGAATTAATACCGTTATAGTTACGGTTGAATATGCCTAGATTGCAAATATTATGACCCTTAATTTTTCACAATACTTTCATTGTCTACCGCTTATAGGGTCTCATTTTGAAGCTTATGGAGTAAACACAATTATACTGGCATAATTTTAGAAATAGAAAATATATTTTCCCTACAGAGCAATACAGGGATAGTAGCTATTGTAAATTTGAAGCGGGAAAATAAGGGATTATTTTAATTTTGGTAACACAGTGTACCAAAATTTGCACGATGACCCCGATTTTCATTAAAAGGAAAAATTGTTCAGGAAAGTTCGAGCACTAAGATTAAGTCTTTCGAATTCGAGGTGCGTTCTACCTTAACACAATTGTCTGGGTTTTTTTCGATGCAAATAGCACAATAGAACGGAATCATATTCGTGCCATTTTTGTTGGAAAAAACCTAAAAAATCTCGTGATAAAGGGTTTCTAAAACTTTTAATTACCAGTTTTTGATTCTCACAATTACAATTTTTTGATTCTCGTAATTACGAGTTTTTGGTTCGAGTTTTGATCTATCATAACTACTGGTGTTGATTGTTTCAGTTGCGAGATTTAATCTTTAATTATTGCTATATATTATTGTAGATCATTTAATTACTGTTATTTACTTTCTCATAATGATTCATTATCGTTCAACGAATAACAGGTGCTTGCATGAATCTTAATTTGATAAGGTGTATTAATCAAATGCAGTATACGCGTATATGAATAAGTGAATAAATGATCTTTGGACTGGTACACGGCTACATTTGTACCGATATTCAAACATTTATCCAGCAGTTCAAACTTCATATCAAGCGTCGCGGCTGAGTTTGTTTATTTGGAAACACATTTTTTTTATTGAAAAATACATTAGTATGCCATTACGCACATATAAACACATTTAAATTTATTACAGTCTTCTCCGACAGGCTTTCAAGCCTCTGAGATAATCTTCATATTACAAATGCATAGCACTGAGATGTTAGGTTTCACATTCAGCATACACTAGCAGTTTTTCTCATGAGGGTTTCGTTTAAAAGTTATAAGATTAGCATCTAATATCTCTTGAAATTCTTGAACTGTCTGTGTTTACGATTTTTATATACTTCTTCGTCAGCGTCCGCCAGTATGAAAATCGTAGCTCACACAGATTTCCAACCGTCCCATTTTTTCCATATTGCTTACAAAGATGAACACTATAAAAGCGCGTATATTGAGGCAGATAATGAGTAGAATTTTCTCCAGTGAATATCGTTGCAATGTTTAATATCACTATACAATGCAACAAGACAATTGAATTGTGTATGATCTTAAAATTGAGTACAGCCCCTTTCAACTTCCTTAGAAAAGAATAAAAATGGCAATACAAGCGGAAAGACTACTATTATTTTTTAAAGATTATTATTATAATTATTGATATCGTAGATATGATAAACTACTAATGAAGATCAAATCTCCAAGCGAAAATTAGATGGAATGACATGAATACGATGAAATTTTCACATGAGTCCCTAAATATTGACATTGATAGATCATCACTTTGTTCACATTCTGACTTTTATAAAACAAAGTTGAGATTTAGAAATTTACGCTAAGCTGAACAAACCTTGTGAATTCTAAAGTAATCAAATGCAACAATAATGAAATTTATTACGAGTTTTTAAATCTCGTAATTAGGAGGTTTTGATTCTCTTAATTACGAGTATTTTCATTCGTGTAATAATGACTATTTTATTCTCGAAATTAGGGGGTTTAAATCGCGTAATAACACGTTTTGATTTCTCGCAATTACGAGTTTTAAAAACGAGTTTTTGAGACGTGGCTTTTTTGCTTTCATAATTAGCAAACTCAATAGCCTCATCGAATTTTAATTGCACATTGGCCTAAATTATGATGAAATCTTGGTCAATCAGGTGGCCAGGCATAAAGTGATCATCAGCATGAGAACGTTGAAGATGTGTTTAAGAAATCTACACTTCTTCAGGAGGAAACATTTTAGTGATATTTGTGATGTTGCTGAGTTTATCTAGCTCCAGACCCAAGGATAAAACCAGTTGCCGGATTACAGATGGATATATTTTAAATGCATACAAAGTGGATTTGCTGTGACATTGGAAATGGTAAAAAATTTGCTTAGGCTTCTTGATCCTGTTGCTGTTGAAGAAGACGACGCAATTTAAGGCCAAAGCAGTACTAGAGTAAGGGACCAAACTTTATGTGGCATATTGATGGTTACGATAAACTCCCGTCATACAGCATGCGCATTAATGGGTGTATTGATTGGTTTTCTAGCTTACTTGTATGTCTAGAAGCATACACAATAACGAAGACACAACAATAGTATCAAGCTATTTTGTTGAAGCCGTGAAAATAAGGAAGGGGTGCCCCGCAGAATACGAACATATATGAATACATAAAATCGATACATTGAACAAATGCAAATTTGTTTGAGAGGATACCATAACAGACGCTCTGGCAGGTCACAAGAGTTTCATCTATGGATGTAGCACTGGCAACCTAAGACTAAAACACTTGTGCATGGAGTATACTGAAAAAGCAGAATACGCAGTTGTGGATTAATCTGTTCGAAAACAGCAGAGATGATGGACTGTTTGATTAAATTTTCCTTGATAAAAGTCTTATCCAGTTTTATTTTCTTAAATTTTGTACAGGTGAGAGTAATACTGTTTGAATATAATAAACACGTCTTGACAGGATGTTATTTCTTTTCTGTCTTTATATCTTATCAAAGAAACTCACAAAATATGCAAATGAGCTAACAGTCAGCCACAAATCATTTGCATTACAATGGACGGAATTTCATGTTTGATTTATGATCAAGATATTCAAAAGAAAAGACACATATATAGTGGAGCATGTCACCATATCACAACATTCTTTTCAGAGCACCAGATTTCCTCTAGATTGTACTAAGCCTTACTTTTTCAATTTCAACATTCTTGACAAATTTCTATGATGTATGGTTTCGTTTGTTGACAGATATGCATCAAATTGCAAAAGATCATAAATGAATGAAAGATTGATTTATGCATATCTAACTACTGAGCAAGCCTTATTATAGCCTAACTGTGAACTAGCTGTCAGGATTTTACTTTGAAATTTTGATCACAGATATGGAACTCATTTGCTGTCAACTACCAATGAATTTGGATATTATTGTACTGCATATTACTGGAGGTTCAGAAAAATAAACTCATGACTACTCTATGTGAAAGTGCTTTTTGAAGCTTGTAATTCTCACCATAATTTGACTTTTCAAACCACATGTTTTAACACAACAATCAGAATACCTCTCTGCCCTTAATAATACCTTTGATGATTAATACGTATACGGCAAGCAGAGTCAGTATCATAGAGTGTTTGACAGAGATAACGATACACTACACTGTAAATTTAAAAGTGCTTAATTGAGATAAACACTTTGAAATGACAATATCGAATTGGTGTTTAAAACACCGTACTATACAGAAATGTAGACACTAAAGAAACAAAAAGGTGATTAAGTCATGAATCTGATTGTGGGGAGCTTTACAATTTAAGCAGTATTTGGTTACGAGAAAATAACACTTATAACAAACAAAATTAGAGATACAAAATTTGCATTCTTTCTTAGTGTCAATGAAAACAACTGCCTTTGCTTCATCAACCTTTACGCAATACCCATTTCCCCAAACCTGCAATTAAGACAGATTTGAATTCAGAACGGAAATGCTGGAAGTTTTCATATGATCTTGACAGCTCAAGCACACACCAACAGGTGTGAGCGAGTGGTCGCCGTGCCAACCCTCCCAAGTCAACAAACCGCACCGCATCTCTTGCTCAACGCTTTGGCAAGCACATGTAGTATGGCTATTATCTTCTGAGGACGATGCTTCTCATCTTGTCGGAAAAGACCCGTATATATAGGTGTCTATGGGAGTGAAGTATTTGCATAATAGCATACTTATGCATCTTTAACTCTAAATGTATTGGATATCTGGACAGACAGAATCTATAGGTCATGCATGGCATGATGCTTGGCGTGACTTTTGATCTGCTCGATAAGTTACTGAATATCTACAATTGTAAACCGTGTAATAGTCCAAAGTTTATTCATTCATTTATTCATGAACGAGTGTACTATACTTGCTTACTACGCCTCATCAAATCAACATTCACGCAAACCTTGGTATTCGTTGAATAATGATCGCTAATATGAATAAAGAGCTGAAACACCAGAAAGAGTAAGAGTTATTATAGTTTAAATCTAATAGGTAAGATAATCAAGCTTTCCAAGGCTCATACAGTCATCACAAGAATTGACTCGGAAATCTCGTAATTGCGAGAATAAAACCCATGTAATTAAGAGAATAAAATAAAAAACTCGTAATTACGAGAATTTAAAACTCTTAATTATGACAACAAAAAATGTTTAATTACGTATTTTTTTTATTTTTTCTTACGAAAATGGCACGAGTACGCTTCCTTACAATAGTACAAAAACAGATAACAAGTGAGTAAATTTTGCAAGCAATTGGCTACCTGGGAGACTTTTAAAAAAAATATTTTTACTTGTCACAGCCGGAAACTCCAGTGTGATTAATTTAAAACGATGGCCATTGTGTCAATAATCCGCCTGACTGATACCCCAGCAGTATCAGAAAATATCAGAAACGAATTATACGACTACTTTTAAAATTATACGACTGGATGGCTTTGTGTATTATCTTGCTTTTTGGCGTAAATGTAAATCACCTACATATGGTACACGAATGGCCTCGCATAAAGAAGTCTGCATTTACGCAGTAATCGGAAGCGTAACCAGCGATTTTGCTTATGTCAGTCAGCCGGGCTGTGATGGCAGGTCTATAGCCGGTAACACATCCCTGCTACGCAGAGCCAAAATTATTATAGTCAGGAAATCTAACATATACATTTATATCTGCTCGACATGGTTTTAATACTTGATGCAAAAACGAGGGTATTACTTCCTAAGGTGAGACATGACCGAGGCGGGTTGCATGTGAACATAAGGCACGTGAGAAGTTTTTTTTGGTTATTTGAAAAGCACGTGTCATAAATATCAAAACCGTATTTTCACAGTTATTCTAGATATGACGCTACTTATTGTCTACATAGCTCTTAGTATTGAATAGAAGAGATAACATATATACACCGGACTTTGTTTATACATAATTCATTCATGGATACAAATATTTCCCGTCGTAAGTCTTCTTTTTCAGATGTTCTCTTGACCAAACAACGTCGATGAACAGTTGCGTTTAGAGATCGGTGCCTTACGTTAGCGAAGGATTGCGCCGCCTGTTGAATTAATACCGCACTAGTTAGGTTAAATGTGCCTAGATTGCAAATATTATGCCCTTAATTTTTCACAATACTTTCATAGTCTACCGCCTATAGGGTCTCATTTTGATACTCATAGAGTAGATTAAAGTGGCATATTTTTGTGATATCGAAAAACTAGTTTTCCTATAGAGCAATACAAGGATAGTGGCTATTTTGAATTTGAAGCGGGAAAAATATAGGATGACTTTAAAGTTGGTAACACAGTAACAAAAGTTTGGACGAAGACCCCGAATTTCATTCTTAGTGTTGACAGGAAAAATTGTTTCAGCATTAAGATGATTCTTTCCATTTTAAAGGTGCGTTCTACCTAAACACAATCGTCCGGGTTTATTTTCGATGCACATAGCACAAAAGATACCAAAAATGGATAAAGTTTGCAAGCATTTCGCTACCTGGGTGATTTTTAGAATGATTATGTTTGCTTATCACAGCCGAAAAATCGAGTGCGATTAATTTGAAACGAGGGTCACCTGATTTCCATAATACGTCTCATTAATACCCCGGCAGTTACAACAAATAATATATACGAATTATACAACTGGGCTTTGTATAGTTAATCGCACGAGTAGGTGTGCTGTTACAGTTGTAATCACCACACTTATGGTCAGGAACTTGTAAACATCACGAGGCCGAAGGCTGAGTGATGTTGACAAGTTCCTGACCATAAGTTAGGTGATTACAACTGTAACAGCTCACCTTCGAGGTGCGATTAACGACTTTTATACCACTCCAGGTCATGTGACCTATTGTTCTTGCCATCCATTTATCCCTGAAATCACGACTGCAAACTATTGTTCTTATTTAAATTAGTAATCAGTCACACTTTTATTCACATGTAAATAAGTAATCACCACATTTTAATGAAATAAATCATTATCATATCAATAAAAGTGTAGTGATTATTAAAAAAAAGTAAGCCCGATTACTAATTTGCATGAGAACAATAGGTCCAGACGAGATGCCTAAAGCATTCTCACACATTCAATAACACAATAAAGACAATTTGACAACTGATTTGTTATAACATTACATTTTATAATTTAATTTTAACTTTCTTTGAACCATGCTCAATATAAGCAATATGATTTGTTGATGAAGATATGTCTATAGTTTTTGATTCGGCGTCTTCTTGGGTTGGACCAATCCTGTCTCTTTTGTTATGTTGTTTCGTAGCAACTTAAGAAACTGGTTTACTTACAGCTTCCTCTGATTTAACACTAGATGAAAATGGTACACGTATTCGACACATGCTTTTGTGGTGAGATCGACAAACATTTGAGGCAACTAAACCGTCATCTGATCTGTGACCTGTTTGTTCTTTGATAAGCTGCTCATCGAATCCTTGATGGTACAAGATGTTGCCACATTCACCTGAAATTATCAAACACAAAACATATGTCACAAATAGCATGGAAATAAGTACAGCCTTTTTATTTAATACGTTTGTGGAATAGAGGAAAGAAATTCTTTGATATTGCCACCCCGGGATTGCCACACACACAACATAATATTTTGATCAATAAATTTAATTTTATAACTTACAGAATTCGTTTTATGATTGTATAAATATCTTAGTTAAAGAATAAATTACCTTGCCAGAATGCCCAGTGTGATGGCCTTCTATCCAAGCCATCTCGCACATTTGCATATTTATGCAAAATTTGAACAAATCTGAAATAGGTCATCCCTAGGACCTATTTATCAAATATCAAAGGTATCTGACCTGTAATTTTGAAGATTTTTTAACAAAAGACGACAAAATTGCCTTAAAATTACAAACTTGCATACTTTATCATAGTTTGAACAATTATAACTCACTAGTACAGCGACGGAGAAAAAGAAATCGTTACAAAACCAGTGCCCATGCGACCAAGACACCAAAGGTTGGCTGAACATATCATTGACAAACCTATTAAAACCAGATATGAACTGAATATGCGCACGTGTTTTACAACAGGTTCATTAATAGTAGTACGCTTCACAGAACAATAAGATATATGTTATCACTATATGAAGCAGGTTTTTTTTACAACATTGCACAGTACTCTCAGATTTTAATCACTAATTACAAAACTTTATTAAATATGTAAATGAGCTGTTAATTAACTTGACACTGCTCAATGCTTAATGGGACAATTAGATATCCATCAGATCACAGGCGACCCATTAAGTATTACTGAGTTTTTCAGTTTTCTCTATCATTTTCTCTTCTTTCTTCATGCTCTGAATGATCGGAATAAATAAAATAAATGGTTTATATAACCTAACCTAGCCTCTGTGACTCTTTATTCATTTTACACTCCATTACAAGGACGTATATCTCTCATACACACATGTTGTGATTAATTAGTCAACACAACTAATTATGCTAATCCGTGGACTTATCAGGGATTTTACGGGTTAGTCAACATCGCGAAAGATAGGAATGGTTACTAAAACGGGAAGGTAAGAAGCTCTCCTGAAATGTGTCCAGAAATTACCAAATTGCGGCCGGTCATGACCATTTATCCAAAATCTACTGCAGCCAATATATTTCGATGGCCGAGGAAAGCCAGCTACTCTAATTTCAAGCGTGTATATGGTCGCGAACAGTGCAAACCCTACCAGTGCCTTGCCTGCAGCTCATGGCATGAGGACGTCCGTAAAGCAGGAAGTCGGAAGTTGAAACCTTTGACCTTTACGTTGTTTAGATGTGGGCAAACTTGTAAACATTTTTCCCAGGGACAAGTCTGATTTTGACTAGGGTCAAAGTTCGTGTGGTTAATAATAATAATAATAATAATAATAATAATATTGGGTTCTTATATAGCGCACATATCCACAAGTACATGTGCTCAAGGCGCTTTACAATTTATTATTACCCCTGGTCACTGGACCTAATATGATACCACTCAACTCCCTGGGGAGCAAACTACAGCTCACATGTGCAGCCAATAAGCGCAGCAGAGCTAAACACACACATTACAACCACTGTCCTACCAGGTACCCATCACTCCTGGGTAGGGAGGAGCAATGAGGAATAAAGTGCCTTGCTCAAGGACACAACACCATGGCCATGCCGGGGCTCGAACTCACCATCCTGTGATCGTGAGTCCACTGCTCTAGCCGCTGGCCCATGATGCCTCCGTGGTTCTCTCAATCGGGTGGTGTTGTAATAAGGTTTTGTCTGCCCACCGTCCGTGGGTGGAGGGACGGTGGTCTGCCTTTCAGTTAAGCTGTGCGTTCTCGATAATTTTGCTGCATTTTTTCTCACAAACATTGGAAATTCGTTTAAGATTTAAGAAACATTAATTTTTATATGAGGAATATTCTAGCTCGTATCCTCGAATTAAATCAGCCGATTTTCTTTGATACAGTTTTTTTATATGGTTTGGAGAACTCTTTGTGGCGGCGTCAGATATTAATGAGACAACAACATTTCGTTCATGTAAGGAAATCATATAGCAAGTTCTTCTTGCGCTGTTGCAAACTCTACGAAATATTATGATATCAAAGATGTTTTCCATGATAGTTTACAAGGTTTCTTGTCTAAATTCGAGGAAATCATCAAGAATATCTAAAAAATACTACACGTAATTATGACTACATTTTGTATGTGTAGAGGTATTGTTTACCGTTCCTAACGTATGTTCTACACGTACGCGACGTATGTTTATCACTGATCAGCTGAATTACGTGTAACTAAACTTCTCCATAACGATATGTTACCGGCAGACATGGAGATGATAGCGAGTAAATAGAAATGACGGTGACTGGTTTACAAAATTAATAGTGCTGGTAAAAATTCTCAGTGGCCGACATCATCGGTGATGTCAGTTTGTGTTTCGATGTTGCGAGGTCACCGCTCAGGTGACTTTAGTGACGGGCTGCACTGAGCCTCGTCAATTGCTTGTACGCCAGAAAAAGAACGGTCTGCGAGTAGTCATGTCGGAAAAAGCTGGAAAAACGGCGATAGTTTGGTGATTTTTGAGCGGATTTCTGGTAGTGGTAGGCCCCTGATAACCATGTTGTCGACGAGTGTTGGCAATTTGGGTGGAAAATTTTCGAAATATCGACAAAGTTGCGACAAGCGTGCTGTCGGGCAGCATGGACGTTCCCATGGCTGTGGTGGTGACGTTAAAATCAAAACCAGCCGTAAAAGGCAGAAATCCCGTCCGAAAACACCACAGCTATGGACCCAAAGCTAGCCTAACAGTACAAACGAAATTTTATAGCCCGTGCGCCGCTTCTTTCGGAAATTTTGTGCACTAACAGCACAAGGCGCGATTCAAGTTGAAAATCGATGAATTCCTTAGAATAGTAGCGACCATGGAGCTAGAAACTAGCTCCATGTAGCGACGAACTCTCTTTTATTCGGCGAAAAAAGTAACCGGCGAGATTAACTCTTTGACGCCGTAGAGTCATTCTAGTCATGAGCTTGGTTGCTACCGTATACCAGAAAACAACCGACTTTGACG
>LD347191.1:135278-149340 GCA_001465055.1 Ptychodera flava | reverse complement strand
AAAGAGACCGTTGTCCAATTGTCGATTATTTTACTCAGTGGTGTGATAGTTCATTTCTACAAAATCAAATAGATGTGTATCGATTTTAGAAGGGGTCAAACTCCCCTCAAGCCAACAACGATAGAGGGTGCTGAAATTGAAATAGGCAGAAAACACAATGATCTCGGTTCTACTTTGGATGATAAATTAAAGTGGGAAGAAAATACAGATATAATCTTTGGTAAAGGGCAACTACGTGTATTTTACCTGAGGAAACTGAAGAAATTCAATGCAAACAAATGAACGTAATTCACACAATAGTACACTCATGGGCAACATTATACTAAACATAAGGTTTATATGTCATTGTAAGCTTGCAATTACATCGTCATTTCAGACCTTCCTTGTATTTGGTAGCGTGGATGCATTTATATTTATGGATGGATGAGTATTAACCGCAATTAAAATGTTGGTAAACGTCGACAGTTTGATGGCAGCGAAAAATAGTTGGTATTTTTAAAACAGATTCAATATAGTACCTTTATTTTTTCATTTTCTAACTAACTGTAACACTATTCTGAGTATTTTTAGCTTTTGATTTAGCTAATTACCACTGCTTTAAATATTTTACTAATTGCTTACTTTCAGCAAAATATTTCACATTAAACATATTACGTCAACAAAATTGTCGCATTACAAGAGCACAAACCAAAATGAAAATCGATACACATAGCAGCCTCAAATTCATCTGAATGTCACCTTCCAAAACACAGGATAAAATACAGTCTATGTCTAAGGCATCAAGAACACTATCAGAAACCGGTGAGATACCAATCAAACCGTTAGATAAAGGAAGATGAATGAAATTCTACACACTAATAAGGAAGCGTCAAAAATAACTCGTCAACCACCGACTTCATACAAAGATTACAACAGACAACTTATAAACACAGAAATAATTCCTGCATTTTGACAGAAACGCACAACATTAAACAAGTTGACGATCACATATATCTTTCTCTCAATCTAGTAAACACAATACGAACACGACCTTGAACACAGTAGAACAAAATGAGATAGCTTCCAGAATGAAAGAACAAACTTCCAGTGGGACAACATAGGAATACATACAATCTGCAAATATACCACACAATTTATCCACTGAAGTTGAACTTGAGGCAATTGATGAAGAAAGTCTAGCAAACTTCCAAAATATAGCGTCAAAGAATCGTAGTGTCTTACACAGTCTCTCCACTCTAGAGTACAGACTGCACTGACACGAAGATTACAGCCGCTGTGTCTCTTCGTGCCTAATCGGCTCTATACACAAGACAGTGAAACAGAAAATACACAATACTATACATTAAACGCAAAACCACCAATATATGAACGATGTGTGGAGTTGCTTTCCCTTTACTAACTAAAATATTTCACGTGTTCTGCCCACTGCAAAGCATTTTGAAAACAGGTGACGTGTCATTACCTAATGTTTACATAGAAAACCATGGTCAAGAAATTACATCATGTCTATTATGCAAAATAGTTATTCCTACGCACGTACCGACTTTAGCGACGAAATCATATGTAATTGACCTTGCTTGCTCATATCTGTACTCATAAAAAGTCAATTGCTAAGGAGAGACGACAACTATATCACTTCTTGATATTTTCCCGCTGTTGGGCCATTCCACTTCAATTGAGGGTTTATGGCACACTTCTAAAGGAAACAATTTAAATATTAAATGTCGACACAGATTTTTACAATTTGAAGAAGATTTCTTTTGAGTGTAAAATGTCGGTGGACGTAAACCATAGGCCGGAGTGTGTAAAATGAGTGAGTTTTCGTGTTTTAAAACATAACCTTATCCCTTCGCAAAAGATATTAGGCCCGCCAAAATCGGGTCAAAATACTCGCCCCGCGCCAGCGTTCGATTTCAAACTCGATCGACTGTGAACAGCTGAGAGAAAGCAGCTCTGTGACATCTATGAATGCATAGTGAATACAACATGTATAATACCCGTACAAAGCAGTTTATCTCGTAAAATTATCGATGTCCTCAGACGTAAAAATATGCCGAATTTATTATCTCAGAAAGGAATTTGTAAGCGGATTAGGGAAATTCAATGCCTGTGAACTGACAGCAAACAAAAAACCAGATATGAACTGAATATGCTCACGTGTTTTAGAACAGGTTCATCAATAGTAGTACGCTTCACAGAACAATAAGATGTTAGCACTATATGTAGCAGGTTTTTTCAAGTTCGCACTGTACTCTCACAGTTTAATCACTAATTACAAAACTTTATTTAATATGCAAATGAGCTGTCAATTAACTTGACACTGCTCAATGCTTTACGGGACAATTAGATATCCATCAGATCAACATTTGTAGCACGTTTTATTTAATTTAATGCTGTAATTTTAGAGTAATGTCACTATTACAAAGTTCATTAAATATGCAAATAAACCCTAAATTAACCTGACACTGTTCAATGATTCATAGCACAATCAAATATTTATCAAATCAATATCTGTAGCACGTTTCACAAAAGTTTGGTGCCGAAATTTCAGAGTTATATATCTGATTACAAAGTTTATTAAATATGCAAATGAACCCTTAATTAACTTTACACTACTAAATGCTTTACAACACAGTTAGATATCTGTCGTATCAGTATGTGCAGCAGTTTTCATCACATTTGATGCAGTTATTTCGGAGTTATATGACTAATTATAAGACTTAATGAAATATGCAAATGAGCTAATTATTAACTTGACACTGCTCAATGCTTCTCCGTACAATTGGATATTTATCAGATCAACGTCTGTAGCAAGTTTCATGAAAATTAACTCTGTAATTTTGGAGTAATATCAGTAATTACAAAGTTCATTAAATATGCAAATGAACCCTTAATTAACTTCACACAACTAAATGCTCTACACCACAATTAGATATCTGTCGGATCAGTCTCTGCGGCAGATTTCATCAAATTTGGTGCAGTTATTTTGGAGTTAAATCACTAATTACAAAACTTCATAAAATATGCAAATTACTGATTTGTTAACTTCACACTGCCAAATGCTTCTCAGTACAATTAGATATTTATCAAATCAATATCTGTACCTAATTTCACTGACTTGGGTGTCGTAATTTCAAAGTTATATACATAATTACAAAGTTCATTAAATATGCAAATAAACCCTTAATTAATTTTACACTACTAAATGCTTTACACTACAGTTAGATATCAGTCGGAATAGTATCTGCAGCAGATTTCATCACAATTTGAGAAGTTATAACGGAGTTATATGACTAATTACAGACCTTCATAAATATGCAAATGAGCTATTTATCAACTTGACACTTCCTAATGCTTCTAAGTATAATTAGATATATATCAGATCAATATTTGTTGCAAGTATCATCAAGTTTAACGCAGGAAATTCAGAGTTATCTCACTAATAACAAAAGTTCATTAAATATGCAAATGAGAAGATAATTGACATGACACTCACAGTATCATCATAATTTTCTTAGATTGTCATCTGTGACAAGTTTCATGAAATTTTGTGCAGTATTTCTTGATATATGTCTGCACTGTCATTACCGTCTCCATAGGGAAACCATTGTAAGGAAAAAAACGATATTGCATAACTTCAATAATATGCAAGCCACACTAACCAAAATCTAATCAGTTCTTGCAAGTAGCATATGGTACCTGTGTACCAAATCTGACTTGAATCCGTTCAGGCGTTTTTGAGTTATCGTGTAAACAGACAGACAGACAGACAGACAGACACACACACACACACACACGGACAGACAGACAGACATCGCTATGACAATAGCCCACGTGTTTACACACGTGAGCTAAAAATTGACCATAATTACAATGACGTTTCGGAGTGTCACAAGTCTTATTCGCTCAGCTGTTTTACATGTATATGAACATACCAGCGAAGGTCACGCGTACGCGTAACTGTAAGTAGTTCGGTTACAGTAAAAATATAATTCTGACCATTAACATTTAGTTATGGGCGCGGGCGAGAGGAAAGCCAAAATTAAGGGCTTGGCAAGTCTCGTTCATTTTTGGCTTTCTTCTCGCCCTTGCCCATAAATCAACGTTAATGGTCAGCGGGTCGCCCGTTTTTTCTATAGTGATACGGTTACCAGCACTCCTCAGCGATCAACTTTTCATGAGTCGCAGCGAGGAGCGAGCAAGCAAGGTCGATTTCGGTCGACTTCGTCCCGTATTTCGGAACGATCTTATGAAAACAGTCATAACCAAAGTATGCATATATGATAAAGGGCAAATTTCGTCAAAATACTACACATCACTCGAGTAAGACGCGGTATCGCCCACACTTTGTGTAATATCCCCTAATTAATTTACAGTTATGAAGTGAAGGTACCATGTGTAACAGAAATATAGGTTTAAAGTAATGAATATTAATGCAATAGCATTAATATTAATGGTATTTAAATGTCATGAATATTGATTAAGACGTAATGTTATTAAATGGTACAAGTTACATAGTTCAACTACCATTCAATGAGTAGGTTGCTTTACGCGACCCACATTACCTGGTTTGAACTTGTCTTTCAAATCAACGACAGCTACATACAGGACCCATACCATCTTCCACTATCTATATAATATGACGAAAGGAAGAATGGGATTCTTGCTGATATTTGCAATCGGATTCCTCTGTACATATGTCCTTTATATGATGTTGTTAAGCCAGACGAGCCAGCACCTTCCAGCTACACACCGGACATGGCTAAGAAAAGTTCCGTCCGCGCTTACAAGATGGATACCTGTGCACCACGTCATACAGTGGGATCAGATTGACATCCGAGGTGAATACGACGAACATCTTGACTTGTCCATCGTAGTCCTAACCATGAACCGGCCAGCAAGTCTACAAAGATTGCTGAATTCCCTGCAAGAAGCTGAATACGACGGCGACACCGTACAGTTAGTGATCTGGGTTGACTATCGCGACGTAGATGCACATGACGACACTCTTCGCATCGCGAACGCCTTCCATTTTCGACATGGGCCGAAGCTTATTTATGAAAGAAATGAAAATGCTGGCCTGGCAAGAGCATGGTTCGACGCGTGGATACCAAAAAGGGACAGTAGAATATGGATTGGTTATCGAAGACGACGGTGAAGTATCTCCTTATTACTATAGATGGTTAAAACAAGCCTGGGCTGCCTACAAAACTTATCCTGGAATAGGTGGCATTTCGCTGAACCGACAAATACTGAGGGCCACCTCCAAAGAAGGCCCAAGTAAGCCAATTATAAATGACTACAAACCCTTCCTTTACAGGCTGGTAGGAACCCCCGCGTTCTCACCTCATCCTGTACATTGGAAACCCTTTGTAAAGTGGGTGAGGGAATCATTTTACACGTTGGAACCGCTGGTTGATGGCTTGATAACGACTCACTGGTGGCTGACCGCCAACAAAAATGAGAATATCTGGACGCAATGGTTTATCTACTACTGCTATCACCACGACCTATCCATCCTCTACATAACATTTGCCAAACAAACAGTCGCTGGTAGTTAATTACGTCGAACCCGGCGAGCATCATCCGAGTAAAAAAGCCGGAGGGAATTACTCTATTGCGGCTAATGAATGTTCAATGGAAAGAACGAGATTCGCAATGGCAGCTGATACGGAAGGTCTCCTCGCATACAGAGAGAAAAGCGGTAGGTCCAAAAGCGAACTTTAGCACACGGTGTATCTAGACAAGTTGAGCATGCTCGAAAACGAAGATTGATTACGATTTTGGAGTAACAATCAGCTGTTTTCGGCGGAGAAACTATGCGCTCTCAATCGGAGGCGAAACCAGCGATTTTGCTTAAAATGGCAGTCAGCAGGGCTGTGGTGGTAGGCCTATAGCCTGTAACACACAGCCCTGCCACGCTGAGCTAAAAGTATTGAAGTCAGGAAACCTAACATATAAATCGGCTCGACACGGTTTAAGTACTAGATGCATGAACGAGGGTACTACGACCGAAGGTCATGGAAAAATATGGCACAGGCGGGTTGCATGCAGGTCGCATGTCGTGACCGCGCTTCCATAAGTATTAGAGGCAAAAGTTGAAACGTGTACGTTCAACTTCATTCGGATGTGAACATTGGCTCGTGCAGAAGTATTTTCTTTGTCATTTTAAATGCACCTTTTACAAATATTAAAACCGTACTTTCATAGATAATTTAGATTTGACGCTACTTATTGTCTACATAGCTCTTATTATTGTATAGTAGAGATAACACATACATAACGGACTTTGTTCTTACATAATTCTTTCATGGATGTAAATGTTTCAAGTCATAAGTCTTCTTTTTCAGATGTTCTCTTGACCAAACAACGTCGATGAACAGTTGCGTTCAGAGATTGGGGCTTTACGTTACCGAAGGATTGCGCTGCCCGTTGAATTTATATCGTATTAGTTACGGTTGAATCTGCCTCGTTTACATATATGCAGACTCTTAAACTTTAACGTTACCGCTTATAGGGTCTCATTTTGAAGCCCATGGAGTAAAAAAAATTCACTGACATACTGTTGTGAAATCGAAAAACGATTTTACCTACAGAGCAATAGAGGGATAGTGGCTATTTTGAACTTGAAGCGGGAAAATATAGGATGACTTTTAAAGTTGGTAACACAGTGTACCAAAATTTGCACGATGACCCCGATTTTCATTCTTGGTGTTGAAAGGAAAAGTTGTTTAAGAGAGTACGAGCATTAATATAAAGTCTTTCTATTTCGCGGTGCGTTCTACCTTAACACAATTGTCCCGGTTTATTTTCGATGCACATAGCACAATAGTACGGAAGCGTATTCGTGCCATTCCATTTTTATAGGGAAAAAAAACAAAAAAAATCTCATAAATGCGAGTTTTTAAATCTCATAATTACGAATTTTTGATTCTCATAATTACGAGTTTTTGATGGTAACAAGTTTTGATTTACTATAACTAAGGGTGTAGGTTGTTTCAATTACGAGATTTAATCTTGACTTATTGAAATATATCATTGTAGATAGTCTAATTATTGTTATTTACTTTCTCATAATTATTCACTATCGTTCAACGGATAACAGGTGCTTGCATGAATCTTAATTTGATGAGGTGTATTAATCAAATGCAGTACATTCGTATATGAACAACTGAATAAATGATCTTGTGACTTGTACAGGGCTACAATTGTACAGATTTTCAAACATTTATCCAGCAGTTCAACTTCATGCATACCAAGCGTCGCTGGCAGAGTTTGTCTTACAGTCCTTTTTGCCATGACCGATCAAATCGTTGCATTTGCGTCATCAATATACTGGTATGATATATATATATATATATATATATATATATATATATATATATATATATATATATATATATATATATATATATATATATATGTGTGTGTGTGTGTGTGTGTGTGTGTGTGTGATAGTTTCCATGCATTAAAAATTGATATTGAAGTGTACCGGAACTTATCGGAAACACATTCTTTGCATTGAAAGTTACATTAGTATGTCAATACGTATATACTAACACCTTTAAATTTACTATTCTTTTCTCTGACAGGATGTCAAGCCTCTGAGATGATTTTTATATTACAAATTCGTAGCACTGTGATGTTAGATTTCACATTCAACGTCGACTGGTAGTTTTTCTCCAGAGGGTTTTATTTAGAATTTATAAGATGAGCATCTAATATCTCTTGAAATACTTGACCTGTCGTTGTTCGTGATTTATGAAATCGTAGCTTACACAAAATTCCAACCTTCCCAATTTTTCCATATTGCTTACAAAGATAAACATCATAAAAGCTTGTATCGCGGCAGAGTATGAGCAGAATGTTCTCAAGTAAATGTCCTTGCAATGTTTAATACCACTAGACAATGGAACAAGACGATAGAATTGTGTATGATCTTATTGATTGAGTAAAGCCTCTACACCTTCCTCAAACAAGAATAATAATGACAATACAAGCGGAAAGGCTATAATTATAATTATTTCTTTACATATTATTATCATAATTATTTATACAGTAGATATCATTAACTACTAATAAAGAGGAAATCTCTAAGAGACAATTGGATGGAATGACAGGAATACGATTACATTTTTACATGACTCCCTGAATATTGACAATTATAGATCATCATTTTTTGCACAATCTGACTTTTATAAAATGAAACTGAGATTTAGAAATTTACGATAAGCTGAACAAACCTTTCGAATTTAGAATCAGAAGCAGAAAAAATAAAAATTGATTACGTTTTAAAATCTCGTAATTACGAGTTTTTAAATCTCGTAGTTAGGAGTTTTTGATTCTGTTTATTACGAGTCTCTTCATTTTCGTAATAATAACTATTTTATTCTCGTAATTAGGGATTTTAAATCTCGCAATAACGCGTTTTGATTTCTTGTAATAACGAGTTTTAAAAACGAGATTTTGAGATGTGGTTTTTCTGCTCATTATTAGCAAACTCAATAGCCTCATCAAATTTTAATTACACCTTGGCCTAAACTATGATGAAATCTTGGTCAATCTGGTGGCCAGGCATAAAATTATCATCAGCATGAGAAATCTACACTTCTTCAGGAGGAAACATTTTAGTGATATTTGTGATGTTCCTGAGTTTATCTAGCTCCAGATTCAGAGATAAAAATCACTTGCCGGATTACAGATGGATACATTTAAAATGCATACAAAGTGGATTTGCTGTCACATTGGAAACGGTAAGAAATGTGCTTAGTTTTCTTGATCCTGTTGGAGTTGATCTTAGAAGACGATGCAAGTTGAGGCCAAAGCAGTACTACAGTAAAGGACCAACTTCATGTGGCATATTGATGGTTACGATAAACTCATATCATGCGGCATATGCATAAATGGGAGTGTTGATGGGTTTTCTCGCTTACTTGTATGGCTAGATACACATACACTTACACAACAGACGAAGACCCGCCAAAAGTATCAAGCCACTTTGTTGAAGCCGTGAAAACAGAAAGGTTGGCCCGCAGAATACGAGCAGATATGGGTACAGAAAATTGAAATATTGTAAAGAAGCAGTTTTGAGAGGATACAATACAGACGCTCTGGCAGGTTAAAAGTCGATAGGACTATGGACGTAGCACTGGAAACCAAAGGATATAACACTGGTGGAGTATACTGAGAAAGCAGAATACGCAGTTTTTGGATAAATCTGTTTGAAAATATCAACGATGATGGGCTGGTTGATAAAATTTTTCTTTATAAAAGTCTCATCCACTTCTGTTTTCTTAATTTTGTACAGGTAAGAGTAATACAGTTTGAACATTATGAACACGTCTCCACATGATGTTATTTCTTTTTGTCTTTACATCCTATCAAAGAAAGTCACAAAATATGCAAATGAGCTAACAGGCAGCCGAAAATCATTTAAATTACTGAGGACGGAATTTCATGTTTAATTTATGATCAAGATATTCAAAAGAAAAAAAACCACATATACTGCAGAGTATGTCACCATAACACAACAGTCTTTTCAGAGCACAAGATTTCCTCTAGACTGTACTAAGCCTTACTTTCTCATCTTCAACATTCTTGACAAAGTTATATGACATATAGGTTTGTTCGTTAACAGATATACTTCGAATTGCAAAAGACCATAAACGAAAGAAAGAGTGGTTTATACACATCTAACTTCTCAGCAAGCCTTATCATAGCCTAAACTGTGAACGACCTTTCAAGATTTTACTTTGAAATGTTCATCACAGATATGAACATTATCTAAAACACTTTATGGAACTCCTTTGCTATATATTACCAATGAATTTGGATAATTTTGTACTGCATTTTACAGGGGGTTCAGAAAAAAATAATTCATGACTACCGTATGTGCAAGTTCTTTCTGAAGCTTGTGATTCACACCATAATTAGAGTTTGCAAACCAGATGTTTAACACAACCATCAGAATACCTTTCTGCCCTGAATAATACATTTGATAATTAATACGTATACGGCAAGCAGAGTCAGTATCATAGTGTGTTTGAAAGAGATAATGATACACTATACTGTAACTTTAAAAGTGCTTAACTGAGATAAAAACTTTTGAAATGACAATATCGAATCTTCCAAATATATGCCGCGGTGTTTAAAACACCGTACACTACAGAAATGTAGACATAAAAAGAAACAAAAAGCTGATTGAGTCATGCATTTGTATGTGGGGAGTTTTACAATTTAAACAGTATTTAGTTAAGAGAAAATAACACTTATAACAAACAACAATCACTGATACAAAATTTGCATTCTTTCTGAGTCTCAATGAAAAAAAAAACTGTCTTTGTTTCATGAGCCTTTACACAATATCCATTTCCCAAAGCCTGCAATTAAGACAGATCTGAATTCAGAACGGAAATGTTATAAGAAGATCGCATATGATCTTAGCAGTTCAAGCACACATCCACAGGTGTGTGCGACTGGTCGCCGTGCCACCCCTCCAAGTCAACAAACCGCACCATATCTCCTGCTTAACACTTTGGTAGGCACATGTAGTATGGGTATTTTCTCCTGAGGGCGGTGCTTCTCATCTTGTCGGCGAACACCCCAATATAGGTGTGTATAGGAGTAAAGAATTTGCATAATAGCATACTTATGCATCCTTAACTCTAAATGTACTGGATATCTGGACAGACAAAATCTATAGGTCATGCAAGGCATGAGGCTTGGCATGACTTTTGATCTGCTGGATAAGTTACTGAATATCTACAATTGTAAGCCATGTAATAGCCCCAAAGTTTATTCATTGCTTTATTCATTAACGAGTTTACAATACTTGCTTACTACACCTTATCGAGTCAACATTCACGCAAACCTTGGTATTACTTGAATAATGATAGGGAATATGTATGACCAATTTATAGGTAAACACTAAAGTGCTCAAACACCATAGAAGGACTACGATTTATTATAGTTCAAGTCTAATTGGTAAGATAATCAAGCTTTTAAGGCTAATACTGTCATCACGAGAATTGAAATCTCGTAATTACGAGAATAAAAAACAAGTAATTACGAGAATAAAAAACTCGTAATTACGAGATTTAAAGACTTGTAATTACGAGAATCAAAAACTCGTAATTACGAGCTTTTAAAACTCAACATAACAAGTTTTTAACTCTCGTAATTACGAGAATAAAAAATTGTAATTACGTGATTTCGTTACTTTTCTCTTACAAAAATGGCACGATACGAAAACGGATAACAAGTGAAATAAAGTTTTTAAGCAGTCCGCTACCTGGGTGACTTTTAAAAAATTATTTTTACTTGTCACAGCCGGAAAAATCGAGTGCGATTAATTTGAAACGAGGGCCATCCTGTCTGTAATCCGCCTCATTGATACCCTGGCAGTATCAATAAAGAACAGATACGCATTATACAACTGCATTTAAAATTATACGACTGGCTTTGTGTATCATCTGGCTTTTTCGGCGTAAATGTAAATTAAATACATATGGTACACTAATGGCCTCGCATAAAGAGGTCTGCATTTACGCAGTAAGGCCAAGAAAAATTAAAAGAGTGTTTCTCATCCTCATGCGCTTCCATTCCAATCCACTGCGTGAACCTTTTTTCAGCTCATAAGTACATAAAATAAAAAAACTACAAAAAAACCGCGAATATACCCGACGATAATGCATGACACAGTACTGTATAAAACAGAACTGTAAACAAAATAGTTGACACATTCAGATCTGTACACATATGTCACAGTAATATTAAACTGTCAAAACTACATTGCTGCACTTAAAGTCAAACGACTAGAACTATTGCTATACAAAAAGTACTGCTGTGCATTTATCTCTGTGAGCATTTCGTATATTGTTTTCATGTTTTTGCACATTCTTGTTGGTTGAAGAATAAAAAAAAATTAGAAGAAAAAAACGCATAACTGCATAATTTTTGCAATATGTCTTGGATGAAAACCAAGCGTTTTATTTATCTTGGCCTAATCGGAGGCAGGGCTGTGATGGAAGGTCTGTAGCCGGTAACACACAGCCCTTCCATGCCTAACTAAAGGTTTTAGAAAGTCTATCATATAAATCGGCTCCACATGGTTTAAATACTCGATGCATGAACGAGGGTACTACTACCAAAGGTCACGGGAAAATATGGCGGAGGTGGGTTGCATGCAGGTCGTCTATCGCATGTCGTGACCGGTCTTCCATAGGTGTCAGAGGCAAAAAATATAGAATTGTACGTTCAACTTCATTCAGAGGTGAACATTAGTCACGCATAACAATATTTTCTTTGTCATTTTAAATGCATGTTTCATAAATATCAAAACCATATTTTCATAGTTATTCTAGATTTGACACTACTTATTGTTTACATATCTCTTAGTACTGTATAGTAGAGATAACACATACACTCCGGACTTTGTTCATACATAATTCTTTCATGGATGTAAATGTTTCCCGTCATAAGTCTTCTTTTTCGGATGTTCTCTTGACCAAACAACGTCGATGAACAGTTGCGTTGAGAGATTGGTGCCTTACGTTAGCGAAGGATTGCGCTGCCTCTGAATTTATACCGTATTAGTTACAGTAGAATGTGCCTCGCTGACAAATATTAGGACTCTTAAACTTTTACAGAACTGTCATAGTCTACCGCTTATAGGGTCTCATTTTGAAGCTCATGGAGTTAAACTGGCATATTTTTTAGAAATCGAAAATACATTTCTCCTATAGAGCAATACAGGGATAGTGGCTTTTTTAAATTTGAAAATTTGCACGATGACCCCGATTTTTATTCTTAGTGTTGAAAGGAAAAAAAAATTCAAGAAAGTTTGAGCATTAATATTAAGTCTCTTGATTTCGAGGTGCGTTCAACCTTAACACAATTGTCCGAGTTTATTTTCGATGTACATAGCATAATAGATACCAAAAACGGTTAAATTTTGCAAGCATTTCGCTACCTGGGTGATTTTTGAAAGATTATGTTTGCTTATCACAGTCAGAAAATCGAGTGCGATTTAATTGAAACGAGGGCCACCACATGTCCATAATCCGCCTCATTGATACCCCGGTAGTATCACAAATAACAGATACGAATTATACGACTGGATTTAAATATAAATTAAATACTGTGGTACACGAATGGCCTCGCAATTACGCAAAAAGACCCGCCGCAAGTGTAATTCCCAGACACTTGCTATATAAAGTGGTGATACAATGACAGCAGTCAAAATGATTTAGTATTTTTATTTCAGCTAATTATATTTTTGTACACTTCATGATCTTTATATACTGGGCAAAATGCTTGATATACAACAATATATTCACATATGCTGATTCTCTACATGTGCCAAATAAGTAAAGTATACACGTACGTATACTAATAAAATGCAAAACTACTGTGTACTTGGTGCGCAAAGATCTGAATTACGTATACTCATGATCTGCATAGATATACGCTACGCATATCAATGTATTGGAATGTTCCATATACAAAGGTCTACGTTACGTATGCAATTAATATTGTGTTCCATATACTTCAATATACGTAAATATGCAGAACGTATGTCAAGCATTTTGCCCAGTGATAATTAATCTGTGGTGAATATTGTTCATGATGTTGATCATAACACTTTCAATGAAGTTGGAAACATGTGGCAAAAGTTCAAATTTGCACTCAAGTGCAATATAATAAAACACGAGAGCATTTTCAGTTCATATCTCGTATTCACATGGAACGCGAACGTTAACCTTTTAATAACTACCTGCTCAAGAGTCCAAAGCAAAAGAGAAAGTAACAAGTTTTTCAAAAATTTACATGTGAACAATAGTTCTTTGGCACTCGAAAAATAGATTTGTCTCACTTTTTGTACCGTACGGCCAAACTGCCGCACAACATTCAGAGGTGATACAGTGAGGTCACAGGACTGTTGCCATTGTGATGGATAATTTGGACATAAACTGTTCCAGAAAACGCGCAGTTTTGAAATAATCCAAAAGTGATCAGCAGTTGCGCATATAGTACATGTGATGCCCGATTCAGCGAGAGTTGG
>LD347191.1:104954-125991 GCA_001465055.1 Ptychodera flava | reverse complement strand
ATATATATATATATATATGTGTGTGTGTGTGTGTGTGTGTGAAGGTCGCCAACAAGCATTCAGGTTGAGGGTGCGAAGCTGGGAATTGCGTTGAGATTGGCGTCTTGAAAAAACACACCAAGAGTTCGTAAATTGTGGTTGTCAGCTGTCGCACATTACATTTATTACAGACGGCCGCCAAAACACTACAAGACACAAAATGGTGGGCAAGGCTCACAGTTTAAATATCACAAACTAGTAAAGAAACTGAGGTGTGGCACGGTGAAAATATACTGTCTAAGTAATACACATGCACATGGCTGACATTGCCACACATTTTCAAATATATAAGAAACACAGAAATTACTTATCAAAATGAAATAAAACTACATAGTCCTAAAGATGAATGTTCAATGTACAAATGCTCAGTGTCAAAATCTTTGGATGGCAAAGATTACATACCTGACAAAGTCGGATTACAAGAGTACAAAAGTGACTCACCTACAAGACACAAAATGGTGGGCAAGGCTAAGGGTTGACACGTGGAAATCCTATATATATATATATATAAATATATACAAATAGGGCGCCGCCAACGTCGGAATGTTTGGCACTTTTTTATTCATTACGTAAATGAGTATGTGGCGCCACCAACCTCGGAATGTTTGGCACTTTTTATTTATTACGTAAATGAGTATATCTGGAAGTCTTGAAACAGAAATTATTCCAAATCAAATATGCTCTCAAATTAACATTCCACGAAACCCTGTCTCATATATATATATATATATATATATATATATATATATATATATATATATATATATATATATATATATATATATATATATATATAGTGCTTTACATGTTATAGAACCGAACCCTTATATATTATAAAGCCAGTGTTGATTGAAAAATTTAAATATTACTACACTGTAGATTGTGCCCACATGTCGTCCTTTGACTGCCTTTGTTCATTGCAACGTTGAGAAAATCTGAACTTTGATCCCTGTTTCTGACCGATTTCGACCCACCATTTTGTAGAAAATGAAGAGTTTTAATCACATTCGGGCCAAAGTGTAGACTTTTGACCTTTTAGCAGAGTTCTTCGACGTGTGTGCTTTGTAGTTAGAACTGACAAGGATACATCATTGTTCAAACCAGAGGTAAGGGGTGGTTGATTCTGGTATGGCGCCATCTCAGACGATTCGAGAAAGCTTTATATTGATACTGTGACATTTTCAACTGTATAAACAAGAATTTCAATAAATTGTCTACAACCTTCATCTATTGCTCTATTTTTTTACTCGAATGATTAAAAAAGGTTTAAGAGCAAATATTACGATTACCTCTGGATTACAGATTTCATTACACATCCAAAGATTATCTCGAAATTAAACCAAATGACCGCACTCCCTTCCCTAGACATCACATGATTATTCCAGTACTCCGAGATACGCTTCTGCAAGGTGTACGCCATGTTGATATTGGTAAAATCAGAAAAAGTATGACTTTGCACTAGCACATGTACAAAAACAGAAACGACACCAGTGTGTAAAACTTCACTTCTGCAGGCGACATGGCTCTGCTCGGTTCCACGGAGGATGAACAAACTGTCATGTTCCCCTGATGAGCAGGATTCAATCCGATCGATGGATTGAAAACAAAACAATGATTTTTTGATGAAAGAAGGAAATTAGAAACACATGCTGCATTTATCTTTGGAAATTAAGAGTTTATAATTTACATTTACAGACCACGTTATTTGTATTTCGAAAGATTATATTTTGAAGTGAGGAGATATTGGAACTGCACCTGCGCGAAGTTCTTGTTTAAATCATGATTTCCATGCGCGATATCTACATGCACCACGTCAACATATATAGCTGCAGCATGTGCATTTTACGATGTACATGAATACACATGTGTATTAAATCTTTAATCAATCGACCATGTACCTTGGATACAGTGTTTAAATAGGTCCTATGGGTCCCATATGGCTTTTGAGCGCATTTTCGACTACCCCTCAGATGCTCATTTTCACAGTTGAGGAATATAGTTGATATTTTTCAGTAAGTTTGCCGAGTAGTATGTATGAAATTGCTTTTCATTTGTTGAAGGATAATAAATAAATACAGTCTCAAAAGTGTATCACTTCACCACTATATCCAAACTCTCTCTCTCTCTCTCTCTCTCTCTCTCTCTCTTACATACACAACAAAACACACAGGGAGAAAGATTGAAAAAATGAAGAATAGACGTATTGTTGAGGTAAATATTGATTTCCCATCGACGAGGACTTATGTGTCTATCATTAGCTTTCTATCTGACACATGTTAAACACAACGGCCACCTGGAGTACGATATTGCTCTGTAAAAGGACAAGTTAGAGAAATGGTTATGATTAAAGTATAATCAACGATGATTGATAATTAAGTACGGCACTTTTATACCTTTCTGACAAGCACTGTAACCCTTCTTTGCGGTTACCAATATAAAACATTCAAATCTCAAAAAGGAAAGAACTGTTTTCTTGATGTGAAAGACAGTTATTTTTATGCCCACAACATTTCGTTTGGTCCATAAAGCAAGATTAAAAAACAATCTATAATTTACCATCGTAGAGTAAATATAAGACTAAATATAATGCTAGTATTCCTTATCAACAATAATACAGCGGTCTTGTACAGGCTTACTTGACACGCTCCACAATGTGCATCTTAACATGCTTGGGGGACAGACCAAAAAATGCATGTAGTCGACATAAAAATAAAAAATAGATATGACTAATAAAATTATCAAAAGTTACAGCTGGCTCTTTTATAGTACGTTACGCGTTTGGGTGTTTTTAAAATTCATTGCCGCGCTATTAACACGGTTCTCATGTCGTTTTATACAAGTTGACTATATTATAACATACACCATATGAATGATCAACAAAGGTCATTCTCTCTTGGCTGTGTAAGCCAAGTAATTGTCAAAGAGTGTCGACAGGAACAGATTCGATTTGAGCATGAGAAGTATTATGTCTATGGGTAATGGGAAATCTTTGTTCAGTGCATTGTGATACACGCATCAAGTTCCACAGTTTTCAAACAAACAGTTGCAAATGCTATCAGACAATTTTGTTGTCGTATTCTGTTCACTGTATACGAGAACATAACATACAGAGGGTATAAAGCAAAAAAGCAACAGGTTCATTGCTAGCAAACCATGTCTGAGGCATCGCTGTTGTGGGGAGAGGCGGGCTCTCAAACCTGACTCCAACTGAGTAGCATCCTGCTGTATTGCATGGTTTTTATTATCATTTAGCTCCGTTTTCTCACATGGAGCCTATGTCGCACCGATGCCTGGCTGTTTGCCAAAGATAGCCAACGGTAGCACAACTGCAATCCATTTTAGCTGTACATGAAAAACAAAGCCCCTAAAAACGAATAATAACAACCAAGAATTCCCTATTTATAAGGCCAACGGCATTGTATTCTACGTCTTCAAGCATATCCATTATAATAAACACCAATTACCTGGACATGGGGGCTGTAGCACCCGTTTATTACCCCAAGGGGTCATTGGTTACCAGAAAGGCCGAAGGCCGAGGGGTATAGTGAGGTGTTTCTGGCAGCGCAGGGCCACGAGGGGTAATACACGGGTGCTGTAGCCCGAACAAAGACCAGGTAGTAGGTGTTCTATAACCATAGACAGTGGAAGCGAGAATCTCGCTTGTTCTTTCTATGATATAACACACCACACGCTTATCCTCTTGTATGAAAGTGTGTTAAATGTGCTTTGATGCATATGCAATAAATGAAGAGAAATGTACCGGGCGATTCTCCACAGCAAGCACAGTAATGCCAATAGCTTCAAAAAAAGAAACAAAGAACGCCCATAGCATACCGTAACTCGTCCTTTGTTGTCAAGTTCCTACGCCGTTGAAATGGAAAATCTTGCTGTTTAAGTCATAGGCTCGTTGCTCATCTCGGATGCTTTTGTTGCTCTTATCACCCGCCATTGTTTCAAAAAAGCAGACGACACAACGCGTATAGTCACGTGACCGGGCAATTTTTCTAAAACATTTTCCTATCGAAATTGTCTCTGGAAAATGCTCTCTGACATCACTTTTTCGTTATAATAGGGACTTGCCGTATTTATTTTCTCGTCGCATGAGTTGTCCGAATTGCGACATACAATGAGCATGAAGCGTATTATAAAATCGAATATGCGCAACAGTATCCATTTCATTTCACTTGTTCATGCATTAAGACAGGCCTGTACGCATTCATACTAAACTAGCACAGGAATAGAACAATATGACATATTTAATGTGTCAATTTGTTTTCAATGCGATCCAATATGGCAGTTTCATGTTCAAAGGCATAACTGAACAAGATTTAATATGAATAGAGTAAATATTTGTACAAAAACATTACAATTATACAATGTACATATTCGTGCAGATCGGTTTTCTTGATTCTCTGGATCCGTTTCGAAAATTTTTCTGCCAGCACTAAGATGCGTGTGCCAACTTTATCACACGGGCAATATATCATGAAATACATATTCAAATGAATCCATTCACAACATGATCCCTTAGGGAGCATTCAGTAATTAGACGGGGTGGGCGGGAGAAATCAATGTACACCTGTACTGTAAAGTGTGACCCTTTCCCTATCCTGTGCCTATAGTGTGACTTTCCCTTGTCTGACATTCTAAAACTTCGACCTCCAACCAACCAATGCATTATTTTACCAAGGAATCTCTGAAACAGTATCAGCTAATTTACATAACAATTAATTCAATTGTTATGTAAGTTAGAGACAAATTACAGGGGGCTGGCTTTGTTGGAGGGAGGCTCGCAATTTATCTTTCGAGCATTTTTGAAGGAACATGATATTTCATGAATTTGCAGGATCAACATGTTTTGCGAAACTACCGGTATAAGAAGGCAAGATGTAGCTGAAATGGTCCTTCACCCAAAAATATCAAATCATAATACATTAGAGTCTATCATGCAAATTATTGATAATTTTCCCCTTACAAAACAAGCTATATATACATTTCGAAATGTTTGATAATATATGTAAATGTGCTTTGCTTGAAAGGGGGAGTAAAACATCCATGTGTGTACAATTAATTGGCTTTTTTGATTTCATCGAAAATGTTGATTCATACATGGCAATCTATGAGGAAACTAAGAATATTTTTTACCATACAGAACTAGCTAAATCTGTGTATTTATAGAGTTTTATGTACTTGATTAAACTAGGGTGGTTACAAGTCCACGTGTGTGCAAGAAATTTGATTTTGGAATTCCACCGAAATGTTCATTCACTTTACATTGCAATCTATGAGGAAACCATGAATAATTTTTCCAATACAAAACTAGCTAAATCTATTCATTTACAGACGCTTGATTATTCATTTTAATGCACTTAATTATACTAGGGTGGCTACAAGTCCATATGTGTACAAGAAATTTGATTTTGGAATTTCACAGAAAATGTCGATTCATAATACATGGTAGTCCTTGAGGAAACTATGAATTATTTTTCCAATACAAAATTAGTTAAGTCTGTGTATTTATAGAGGCTTGCTTATTGATATTGATGTTCTTATAATTAGGCTAGGGTGGTACAAGTCAATATATGTGCAAGAAATTTGTTTTTTGAACTTTACCGAAATGTTGATTTACTACACATTGTAGTCCATGAGAGAACTATGGCCAATGTTCTCCAATATAAAACCTGGCATAACACTAACAGTATCTGAGTATTTATAGACGTTTGATAATTGATATACATTTTGCCACATGTCTCATATGCTTTTGTCGCTTGTATTTTATCAGTTTAACTGTTCAAAGTGTTTAATGTAGGATGCCTTGCTTGTGAAGCCTGTAGATACTGTGTGTGTATTTAAAAGAATTGGTGTATTTCGTCTATGATTTTGCTACTCAGGATATATTACATGGACAATTGAAGGCTAGGCTGTTACATCAGCTTCTGTTAAAAGTGACCCTCCCCGAAGAAAGGTTTCTAAAATGTGACAATTTCCATGGACAGTTTCTAAAAAGTGACCCTCCCCAATCCCCCCGCCCGTCCCTACCTGTAATTACTGAAGGCTCCCTTATAGCAACTTATAGGCACCCAGGCTTGCGTACCACTTTTTAACCCCACTTCTAATGCGATGACTCATTACTCTGGCTTTGCTATTTGTACAAGATCAGAAACTGTGGTGAGCTCGATACACATACAGAAACAGACAGAGACAGAGATATTACGTTCAATTTGAAAGACATAGAAAGAAACAGAGAGAACGACATACAGACAAACAGGAAGAAAGACACACAGAGGGACAGCAAATTGACAGACAGAGGGTGGATATAAATAGATAGATAGATAGATAGATAGATAGATGGATGGATGGATGGATGGATGGACGGATGGATGGATGGATGGATGGATGGATGGATGGATGGATGGATGGATAGATAGATGGATGGATGGATGGATGGATGGATAGATAGATAGATAGATAGATAGATAGATACATAGATAGATAGATAGATAGATAGATAGATAGATAGATAGATAGATAGATAGATAGATAGATAGATAGATAGATAGATAGATAGATAGGAATAGCGGGTTTACAATTCTGAAATGTGGGAAAAATCTCACTTGCTACTTAAATACGGAAATATATCATGCTATACCCGAGCTGTATAATCTCCGTTAAAAACATCTGTGCCTTAGTATGATTAATTGTACAAGTCGTTTATATTACCAACTACTGTGCCGATCTTTCTAGTGTGAATCTGTCTTTCAATTAGACTACAGCTACATACAGGATCCACACCATCTTCCTCTATCTAACGAATATGACGACGAGAAGAACGAGATTTTTGCCGTTATTTGCGATTGCTTTCCTCTGTACATATATACTTTATCTGATGTTGTTAAGCCAGACAAGCCAGCACCTTCCAGCTACACACCGGACATGGCTGAGAAAAGCCCCGTCCGCGCTTACAAGATGGATACCTGTGCGCCACGTTATCCAATGGGATCAGATTGACATACGAGGTAAATACGACGAAAACCTTGACTGGTCCATCGTAGTCCTAACCATGAATCGGCCAGCAAGTCTACGAAGATTGCTGAATTCCCTGCAAGAAGCTGAATATGACGGCGACACCGTACAGTTAGTGATCTGGGTTGACTATCGCGACGACGAGGCACATGACGAAACTCTTCGCATCGTGAACACCTTCCGTTTTCAACATGGGCCGAAGCTTATATATGAGAGAAAGGAAAGTGCTGGGTTGGCAAGAGCATGGTTCGACGCATGGGTACCAAAAAGGGATAGTGAATATGGTTTGGTTATCGAGGACGATTCTGAAGTTTCGCCTTATTATTACAGATGGTTAAAAGAAGCCTGGGCTGCCTACAAAACTTATCCTGGAATAGGTGGCATTTCACTGAACCGACAAATAGTGAGGGCCACCTTCGAAGGCGGTATAAGCAAGCCTATTATAAATGGCTACAAACCCTTCCTTTACAGGCTGGTAGGAACCTTCGCATTCGCGCCACATCCCGTCCATTGGAAATCCTATGTCGAGTGGGTGAGGGAATCATTTTATAAGATGGAACCGCTAGTTGATGGCTTGAGAACGACTGACTGGTGGCTGAGAATTAACAAAAATGAAAATATCTGGGAGCAATGGTTTATCTACTACTGCTATCACCACGACCTCTCCGTCCTCTACATAGCATTGCCGAACAGACAGTCGCTGGTAGTTAATTACGCCGAACACGGCGAGCATCATCCGAGTAAAAAAGCCGGAGGGAACAATTCTATCGCGGCTAATGAATGGAATGAGTATCTTCAGACCTTTCCCAAAAAGTTGGTACATTACGATTGGGATACTTCCCCAATGGTTTGTCCTAAGGGCCCTGATTGCAAATACTGGGAAAATCCGATCTTCGTGACACCATAAGAAAATAATGATGCGTGTAAGATGAATATGTGATATCTTCTCTGTGTTGAAGCATGGACCTTTGACGTAATACTAGCTTTGTAAGTCCTTCTTCAGTTAAAATATTGTATCAGCTAAGACTAAAAAGTATTCAACTCCATTTAGGTGTGAATATTAGGCACAACTAGAAGTATTTCCTGTTTCATAAATATTAAAACAGTATTTTCATAGTTATTCTAGATTTGACGCCACTTCTTATTGCGCTTGTCAATAGCTTTGACTACTGTATAGTAGAGATTACGTGTACACACTAGACTTTATTTGGTGCCTTACGTTAGCTAATGATTGCGCTGCCTGTTGAATTTATACCATACTAGTTACAGTAGAATGGGCCTCGCGTACAAGTATTCGGACTCTTAAAGTTTTACAATATTTTTAGTCTACTGATAATGGGGTCTCATTTTGATGTCAATGCAGTAAACAAAGTTTTCATTGGCTTATTTATTTCTGTGAAAATTTAAGTGTTATTTTATCTATAGCGTAATACAAGGATTATAGTGGCTATATTTTGAAATTTGGAGCGTCAAGAAATATGGGATACTTTTAATTTTGGTAAGCTAGTGTGCTAAAATTTGCGCAATGACCCCCAATTTTCAACCTTGGTTTACAAAGAGGAAAACTTGAGGAAAGCTTGAGCATTAAAATGAAATCTTTCCATTTCGAGGAGCGTTCTACCTGAACACAATTTGCCAAGTTTATTTTCGATGCACGTAGCACAATAGATACCAAAACGGATAGCAAGTGAATAATAAATTATGTTTGAAATTATGTTTCCTTGTCATGGCCTGAAAAATCGAGTGCGATTTTATTTGAAAAGATGGGCCATCTAATAATGTCCAAAACCCACGTCATTGATACCCTGGCGGTATTACAAATGAAGATATATGACTGGCTTTAAATTTTAGATCACATCACAAATGTACACGAATGGCTATTATGACATAATGTCGAATAACGTGGTCTGTATAATATAAATTGGGATTTGCAATTAAAAACAACTCGTTGTAAGTAATGCTCTTTGAGTAATGCGTCGCGATCAAGCAGCCTTATAATTAATCTGGCATCATTGTACCCTGGTACACGCACATCTGTCATTGGTCATCTATGACGAGTAACAGATATCATAGTTTGCCAAAAACGTCCGCGATGAGCCCCCCGATTTTCATTATTGGTTTTGAAAGAAAAATAATTGTTGAGGAGAGTTTGGCCAATAACATTAAATTTGTCGATTTCGGGGTGCGTTCTACCTTAACACAATTGGCTGGGTTTATTTTCGATGCAAATAGCACAGTAGATACCAAAATCGGATAACAGGTGAGTTAATAAATTTTGCAAGTAATTCCCTGCTCCGGGGATTTTCATTTTAAATTCCGCTTCCTTGTCTGGGCCGGAAAAATGGAGTGCGATTGGTTTATTTGTATCGAGGGGCTATCTAATGATGTCCATAACCCGCCTCATTGATACCCCGGCGGTATCACATTGGAACAGATATGAATTATACGACTGGCTTCGAATTTTAGATCACATCACATGTGGTACACGAATGGCATATTATAGCATAATGTCGAGTCAAGTGGTCAGTATTATTAAATTGGGATTTGTAACTAAAAAAAAAGCTTTGTGAGTAATGCTCTTTGAAGAAACTAGACGTGGTTAAATAAGAATCATCGTATCACCACAATCATCATGGCATTAAAATATTCAAAATTCATTTGATTACTGTAAAGCAAGCTTTTGATATCGCAATGCAATTGATGTTAACTCTCTTTCAAATAAATACTTCATGCCTGGTTCATTAGTTTGTTTCTGCCTCAGTCACGTCAAAACAAGAAAATGGTAGTGAGAACGTTAACATTGGTGCAATATTGTACTCTAAGTTATGAGGATCATTATTTTTAAAATTACTTAATATACACAAAACATTCTAATATCACTTTTTAAATTACAAGTACTTTTCACATAAATGATTTAAAACGCCTGTAATCTTTTTGTTCGCTACCTTTACATAAGTGAAATAAATGTTAAGATCTTCCTTAATGTATTTATCTGCCGGGAATATTTTTGTATGACATGTGGTGCAAGAGAGAACGCAGATGTTGTGTCTTCGCCATAACAACACAATCGTTCTTAAAAGCTGACGTCTAGTCATGCGTAATGTAATGCTACATAGGTGTACTCTAAGAGAAACCGACCTAACACTCATCATCTCTTAAATATTGCAGATTATTCGACATACTCGGCGTCAGGGTTACAATCTTTAGGATTCCATTTGCGTCATTGTGAAAGACATTCCTGCAAACCCAAGCCTAAATATTTTGATTGAACTTCCTGCAGACAAAAAATAGATCCGGAATTGAATGCGTTTATCCAAAACATGGGCACCGGGCCGGGGCGTCACACGTAAATTGAAAAAGCCCGGATTTGATGGTGTTTTTGCTATAGCAAAAGTACACAGGCACGTAAATCTAGGTTCAGATAACAGAGGATGTGTACCGGCATTTGCTACCTTGGGATCATAAATGTCATACAAGCATCTGTACCACTTTACATCCAAAAAAAACAACATAACATTTATACTGTGTTAATCGATACTTTTTATTTACTAGAACTTTGCACATGCTCTGTAGTCCGTCACGATCAAGAAGCCTTATGATCCGGAATCATTATACCCAGTACACGCATATCTGTTCCTTGTCATCTATGACGTGTAACGGGTACAATAAGAATCATGCAAGCATCTCTACCACTAAATAAAGAAAAACAGACATGATATTTATATTATGTTAATCGACACTTCACTAATATTCTTTGCACACGCTCTGCACTCCGTCGCGATCAAGCAGCCTTATAATGTGTCATCATTGTACCCAGTATACGCACATCTGTTACAGTCGATATTTTCGGTGACCGATTTTGACATATTTTTACAAAATGTACAGCGCTCGAATTCACATCTTCTATTGCCGTGAAAACCTGAGTCTCACGTCATCTATTTATTCACAGGTCACAGGTGTTTGCTACGAAATTTGTCACATCGAAAATGAGGATAAAAATCGTGGATGTAAAATTTCTGTTACAAAAGCAAATAGCCTAAAATTTTTCACATTTGTAACCCGCTACCATAGTCTCAATCCATGCATAAAGCTTCATGATACACATAAATGTTCAATATGAAGACAGGAAGTAGAACAGTTGTTCAGTCTTCGTTATTTAGATTTGGTTCAAATTAAATAAAAGAAAACTAAAACTAAAATAATATGCAAAAGTTTCTTATGTGGCTCTCTTCAACTGGACAACGTACCGGCCCGTTGTCATGCAAATATTATGACCTATGCAAATAAGATGACCAAGTACATGTACACATCATGGCAGAAGTTGACTCCTGCCTATCAACAAATACATGTACACGCTATGGTAATGGCCCAGGGCTATCTACAATAAAAAATACATATACAAACTGATGATGATGACGGAGGACTATGCAAAATTAAAATACGGGTACAAAGTATGGAAAATAACCTATCTACAATACAAATGTATGCACATGGTATTGAAGATGACCCAGGCCTATCCTAAATACAAATACACGTACAAATTATAATGGAAGATGACCCTGGCCTATCCTCATACAAATGCATGCACGGTATGGAAGACGACCCAGGCATATCCACAATACACATACATGCAATCGAAGATGATGATGGCCATGCATAACCAGAACAATATCGCTATATTCCAAGAAGCCGTTGGCAGAGGGTATAGTGAGGCGTTCTTGGTAACGCAGGGCCACAAGCAGTAATAAATGGGTGCTATAGCCCAAACAAAAACCTGGTTGTTGGTATTTTATAACCATAGACAGTACAAGCGAGACTCTCGCTTCTACTGTCTATGTTATAGCACACCACACGCTTATCCTCCTGTGTGTCATTGTTTTAAATGTGCTTTAATGTATAGGCAATGAAACAATACATGAAGAGAAGTTTACCGGGCTATTCTCCACAGCGAGTACAGTAATGCGAAGAGCTTCACAAAAAAGAAGGAATAATGTCCACAGCATATCGTACATCGTCCTTGGTTGCACTTGAATTTCCCTTGTCATTGAGCTCTCAAGTTCAAGTTCCCACGCCGTCGAAACGGATAATCTTGCTCTTTCAGTCATAGACTCGTTGCTCATCCCGGGCGCTCATGATCTTCTTATCATCCCCATTGCTTCAAAGCTTAAGACGACACTAAGCGTATGGTTACTTGACCGAGCTTTTTCTAAAACGTTTTCCTACGGGACATTGTCTTTGAAAAATACCCAATGAAGTCATTTTTGTCGAACCTGTAGGGACTAATCATATTATGTTTTCTCGTAACTTGACCTGTTCGAACTGCGACACGGAATAAGCATGTGTATGGCGTGTGACAAAGTCGAATATGGACGAGTTGGTCCATTTCACTTCTCTTGTTCATGGATTAAGACATGCCTGTACAAATTCATACTAAACTAGCACAGGAACAGCGTAATACGACATATTTAATCGTGTCAATTTGTTTACAATATGATCCAATGAGGCAGTTTTGTTAAAATGCATGCATTAAAATGCATTACTGGACAAGATCTACCATGATTAGCGTAAATCTTTGTACAAGGACATTAGACAAATGCAATGCACATGTTCATCTAGCTTATTTCAATTTTCTTGATCTGTGCGTCCGTTTTGAACATTTTTGTGGCGGTAATAAGCCTTGCATATGCAAACTTTGTCACAAGGACAATATATTATGAAATCCCCATTGTAATTAATCCGTTCACAATATATCCCTTATAGCAAAATAAAGCCCCCTCGCGTTCCACTTTATAAACCCACTTTTAATGTGAGGACTCGCCATTGATTTCAGACATTTTTGTACAAGATCAGAAACTGCGGTGTCACGGCTCACCATTTTAAATGTTGATACACGGACAAACACAGACAGACAGAAAACAGAGATATTACATTGACAGAAAGACAGACAAACAGGCAGACAATCAAACAGGCAGACATAGAGAGACAGACGGGCAGACATAGATAGATAGATAGATAGATAGATAGATAGATAGATAGATAGATAGATAGATAGATAGATAGATAGATAGATAGATAGATAGGAGTGAGATTGCAATGCTGAAACGTTAGACTAATATCACTTGCTACTTAAATGAACATGCCGTGGTAAAATCAAATCGCGAAAATATATTGTGCTGCACCCGAGCAGTATAATTTCCGTCAAAACATCTGTGCTTAATAGGGTTAATCGTGCACGTCATTTGTACTGACGTCCTCTATGACGATCTTTCTAGTGTGAACCTGTCTTTTTAATCGACGGAAGCTACATACATGGCCCACCTCAATCTATCCTACATCTATCTACAGAATATGACGACACGAAGAATTAGATTCTGGCCGTTATTTGCGATCGGTTTTCTCTGTACATATACCCTTTATCTGATGTTGTTAAGCCAGATGAGTCAGCACCTTCCAGCTACACACCGGACATGGCTGAGAAAAGCCCCGTCAGCGCTCACGAGATGGATACCTGTGCGCCACGTCATCCAGTGGGATCAGATTGACATCCGAGGTGAATACGACGAACATCTTGACTGGTCCATCGTAGTCCTAACCATGAACCGGCCAGCAAGTCTACGAAGATTGCTGAATTCTCTGCAAGAAGCTGAATACGATGGCGACACCGTACAGTTAGTGATCTGGATTGACTATCGCGAAGAGGAGGCACATGACGAAACTATTCGCATTGTGAACACCTTCCACTTTCAACATGGGCCGAAGCTGATATACGAGAGAAAGGAAAATGCTGGCATTGCAAGATCATGGTTCGACGCGTGGGTACCAAAAAGGGATAGCGAATATGGATTTGTTATCGAGGACGATTCTGAAGTTTCGCCTTATTATTACAGATGGTTAAAAGAAGCCTGGGCTGCCTACAAAACTTATCCTGGAATAGGTGGCATTTCACTGAACCGACAAACAGTGAGGGCCACCTTCGGAGGCGGCCCAAGCAAGCCCATTATAAATGGCTACAAACCCTTCCTTTACAGGCTGGTAGGAACTGTCGCTTTCGCGCCACATCCCGTCCATTGGAAATCTTATGTAGAGTGGGTGAGGGAATCCTTTTATAAGATGGAACCGCTGATTGATGGCTTGAGAACGACTGACTGGTGGCTGAGGATAAACAAAAATGAGAATATCTGGGAGCAATGGTTTATCTACTACTGCTATCACCACGACCTCTCCGTCCTCTACATAGCATTGCCGAACAGACAGTCGCTGGTAGTTAATTACGCCGAACACGGCGAGCATCATCCGAGTAAAAAAGCCGGAGGGAACAATTCTGTCGCGGCTAATGAATGGAATGAATACCTTCAGACCTTTCCCAAAAAGTTGGTACATTACGATTGGGATACTTCCCCAATGGTTTGTCCTGAAGGTTCTGATTGCAAATACTGGGAAAATCCGATTTTCGTAACACAATAAGATAATCATGACAGCCCTGCGCCCACACAGAACTTGACGGGGCTCAGAGTGTCGTTTGGGCCTGAAACGACGTTCTGGGCCTCGTCTATTAGTTATGCATAGTTTACTTTACTACTTTAATCGGAGGCGCACTTGACACCTTTTGATCGTCTCAGCAAACGATCGGCTGTTCCAGTTATACGGTAACCACCCGACTAAGACTTATCAAGTGCAGCGCCACTGCCAGTCGCGACGCGTCGACGGCCACTTTCACCTAATTACATATTCATGACATCATCAGCAGATTTGTATAAAGTGTGAAAGAGGCTCCCCACCTAACTATCCGAAATGTTTTTGTGTCGAGTTTGTGTTTGGTTCGTTTCAAAAATATGTTCCTACATTCTTATCCGATTGTTTGTGTTAATAAAAAATGTTTGTTTCGCCTCGGATATTTGTAGGGAAGTTTGGATTAGTGTGTACGGTAATGTTTTTGTTTGTGTGGGGAAAGCTTATGGCGAGACGCAGCCGGACCTATGGTGTTACAAAAATGATAGAGTGGCCCTTTGACGCTTGCGTTTCGAAACCCGAGTGTGGTTTCTCATCAGTCGCAATGTAGACTCTTTCCTTACTTTATGTTTGTGAATATTTATTTTAATGTGTTTTAGTGGTCTTGCTCTTCGAATAGCGAGGCAAGAATATCAATGTTTGGGTCTCGTTGTGAGTCCATTTGGTGGTCTGGTTTGTTTGTTTTTTGTTTCTTTACTTCTGTGAATTTTGTTTTGACTAGTGTGTCTTTAGGTTTTTGTTTCTCTTGTAGGCAATGATTTGTGATTCTGGAAATAGATTCCTTGGAGTTGAGTCCTTCTCCAGTTCAGCCCAATGTTTCAAAAGAATTGCCTTAAGATCTTTTGTTTTTATGTAGGGGCTGTAAGTTGTACTGAAGATGAGTTTGTTTGCTGTTTCCTTACGAATTTTAGGTAGTAAGTACCACTGCGGGGTACGGATTTTTATGTTTTTTGGATCGAGATACTTATAAGTATCATGGTCGATGTGTTTTTTCTCGTACATTTTGTTTAATAGTTCGTGTACTTTGTTTACTGTTTGTTCTGTGTCGTCATTGTCTAGTTGTGTATAATACTGGGTGTTGCGTAATTGTCTTTCGCATTCGTGTACGTAATCTTTTGTGTTTACAATGACGATGCCTCGACCCTTGTCGAAGGGTTTTATTGTAATTAGCCTATTGTTTGCAAGCTTGTTTATCGCTATTCTTTGAGCACGCGACATGTTCTGTTTCCTTGTTTGAAAGGGTATCTCTACAAGTGCGAGTTTTGTCGCTTCTAGATAGCTTTCGAGTTTTGTGTTTTCTGTTGTTCGAGGAGTCCAGTTTGACTTTTTTTTGCCGACCAGCCATCAAACCGAACTAGATACGTGCATGTCCCTTCGTTTTGAATCACTTCCTTCACAATGCCTTTGGACCACCAGTTACCATCGTCAAGAGCTTCTACCTTACAGCCAAGCGCGAAACCTTCCATGGTGTCTCAACCGATGCTATGCAGTTGTGTATAGCTGAGACTATACTACTGTTAAAAAGAAGTTTAACACCTCACCAGCACGAGGGGTCATAAAAAATTATCGGAAGAGCCCTTTAGACCAACCAGGTACAAGTTTCCCGAAAGGTGTCAAGTACATAGGACTAACCAAACATTTAAGGAAAAACAGCAGGAACAATGAAATTGGTTGATAAGCCATAATCCCAAATTGGTCAATTTTTGTTAGGGCGCGGGGCTGGAATGATACTGTTGCTTATTTCTTTGTAAGATTGGCATATTGATCTCCTCGGTGTTGAAGCATGGACTTTTGACGTAACGCTATAGCTTTGTAAGTTACCCATGCCTTTTCAATTCAAATATTGTTCTATTTAAGCCAGTATCTCTGAGTCTAAAGGTAAAAATATATGAAGTAGCTAACTTCATTACATCATCATTCAGGACTTGTATAGACATTATAAGCATGACTAGAAGTATTTCCTTCATTATTTTTAAATATGCACCTTTTCGTAGAAATTAAAACCGTAGTTTAATATTTATTGGGGCACAGATATTTTCACTATTTCAATATTTGGCGCTATTTTTCATTGCTGTCGCCAACATAGCCTCGACTGATGTGCAGTTGAAATAATATGTATACTCTGGACTTTGTTCATACTTAAATCTTTCATGAAGGCAAACTCTTCGTCTGATAAATCTCCTCTCTTCTCTTAAACAACGCAGAAGAACTGTTGCGTTTAGAGATTGGTGCCTGCTAAGAATTGTCCTGCCTGTTGAATTTATACCGCAATACGTGTATTTACTGTCGCTGGCGGATATTTGGACTCTCAAACTTTTAAAATACTCTTAGGTCTCATTCTGGAAGTCAAGGAATAAATAAAGTTTTCACAAGCTTATTTTTGTGAAAATCGAAACTTTTGTTTTTCCCTGTAGAGTAATGAAGGGATAGTGGCTATTTCGATTTTGAAGAGTTCTTGGAAAATATGGGATGACACTCTTGACTTTGATATCACACTTCCAACATTTGCATGATGACTAGCCGATTTTCATTTCTTGTTTTGAAAGACACAAATGAGTTAAATTTTGCAAGCATTTCGGTACCCGGGTGACTTTCTCTAAAGTTATTTTTCCTTTTCACGGATAGAGAATCGAGTTGGATAGATTTATTTGAAACGAGAGGCCACCTCATTTCCGTAACCCAGTCTCACAGGGGAACAGATATGAATTATACAATTGGCTTTCAATTTTAGATAACATCATATAAGATACACGAATGGCCATTGTAACATAATCTCGAATAAAAAAAAGTATTATATAATTTGGAGAAACTATATGTGCAATAAGAATCATCGTATTACCATAATCACCATTGCATTAAAAATATTAAAATACATTAGACTATTGCGAAGCGACTTTTGATAGCACGGTGCAATTGAAGTTACCTCTCTTTCAAAGAAATACTCCATGCCTGGTTTGTTTCTGACTCGGTCACGTGAAATAAACAATGGTAGTGAGAACGTTAACGTTAAAGCTTTTTAATTTAAATTGTCATAAAATTACAATTACTTTTCATATAAGTGATTTAAAACGGTTGTAAACTTTTTCACTAGCGTCGGGTTATATGAGTCATACAAACATGTGCACCATAAAAGGAATAAATATTAAAATCTTCATAGAATTATTTTTCTGTGGGGAATATTTTTATATGACATGCGGTACGAGAGAGAACGACAGATGTTGTGTCTTCTCCATAACAACAAAATCGTTCTTAAAAGCTGACGTCTAGTCATGCGTAATGTAATGTTACATAAGTTTACTCTAAAATAAACCCGACATGGCCAGTGCCCATCTCTTAAATGTTCGAGATTATTTGATATACTCGACGGCGTCTCTTGATAATTCGCCGCAAACCCTACGTTTAATGTTGTGATTGAACGTCCTACAAACAAAAATAGATCCGGAATTGGACGCGTTTATCCAAACGTGGGCACCACACAGTACTAGAGATTTCCCACAATACATCATGATTTGTACCAACGTAGATTCCCCTGTGAAGTCTACCATGTCTCCCATGTGTAGACAAATTCCTGGACCACTTGTAAAAATTCTGAGAACGTACTTTTAAAAACACCTTTCTTCTCAATTCCCATATTAAAGGATTAAAAAAATTGTGCTTGATTGAGAGAAGAGAAAGGGTTTTTGTAAATTTTCCACTGATCGTGTCCTCAGCCATACAGAATAAAGTGATGGAAAGTAGGGAGACTAGTTGCACCTGTTTTATGAAACAAAAGGATATTGATTTTTTCCAAATAGAAAAGACAAAAGAAATTTATATGCTAACTATTTTCAGAGAATGACCCCTTCAGTTGGTAATAACTTGCTTCCCAAAACTGTGACATTTTGTAGTACCTGAAGAATGTGACTTTTATGGTTATTTAATGGTTTCTTTGAAATTTATACTACAATATTTCAACGTACTTTTAATAAATATAATTAATCAATTATCGTGAGACTTCACATTATTGCTTTTATACAGTACTGAAAAAGTTATAAGAAAACTAACGTCGTTGGTACAAGTCTAACAGCATTGTGGGTAATTTATTGTACTGTGCAGGCCGAGGCGTGAAACGTAAAACATGTACAGATGTGAGGGCGCTTTTCCCGATAGTGTCAGTACACAGGCACGTGAATAGAGGTTTATGACAATGCATGATATGTGCCGGCATTCACTAGCGTCGGGTCGTATGAGTCCTACAAACATCTGCACCTTTAAATACACCAAAAACGATATGACCTTTATACTACGTTAGTGAGTATTAATTTTATATTCACAAAACTAGTATTTCTCGCACACACTCTGTAGTCCATCACGATCAAACAGCTGTATTATCTGGCATTATTGTTGAGTACCCACATTCACGCACATCTGTTCCAGCTTACAGTTTCGGTGATCAAAAACCAAAGGTATCACCATGTCATTATTTATTGATATGAATATGCGATTTTCACAGACTGTAATATGTACAGCACTAGTTGAGTGCAACTGCTGTGTCTGTTACGATGTTTGTCACATCGAAAAAAGGATAAAAATCGTGGATGCCAACCTTCTGTTACACAAGCAAATAACGTATTTTTTTTCACATTTGAAACCAACTGCCGCGATAGCTTCCAGGCATACACAGACCTTCATTATAAATGACATGCTCAGTTAAAAGACAGTAATTGGAACCGCATATTAGTCAGACTTCGTTATTTAGACTTGATTCAAATAAAATAAAATAAAAAATAAAAGTGAAATAATTTGCAATAGTGTATCTTGTGACTCTTCTATTTCATACAAACCTAATTGGAATTTGGCTGCCTGAGTCCAGATTTTCCTGCCTATCGAACGCGTTACGTTTGAGTTTGCGCGGTAGGGAGTTAGTTTCTGCCATGTCTGGTGAACTCCCTGTATCGCGTTCACGCCACTCTCACTTTTCATATGAAAACAGAACACAAATCATCGCATTCACCCCTTACACGTTTACAAATCACAGACTTGAACCATGTCTATTCATTATCTCTCCTTGCATATCATACATGGATGTCGATCGACCTCGTTGAACCCCCCCCCCCCCCCTGTGCATTCTATCGGACTTTTTTCCATTTCAGCTTTCTCCGTGTGTTATTCTAAGGATAGTGAAATCCCACACATGACAGTTAAATGAAATTTATTTTTCCTTCGTGGTAGGCCATTGACTGTGGTTCACCTATCCGTTGTATACAGAGAACATTTCAATTTTTGGGTCTCAATTTTTTAAAATTAGCAATATATTGAATATTTGAATATTTGCTATTATAACATGCCACATGCTCATTCCGTGTCGTGATTTGACAGAATACGTCACGTGACGATAAAATAGATACGTCTCGTCCCTACCGGATCGACAAAAGTGACGTCAGAGGGTGGTTTTGAAAAGCTGTTTCCCTGGTGAAATAGTTTTGACCAAATTTGGAAAAGTGCACGGTCACGTGACCGTAGTGTCGTCTGCAGCTTTGCAAACAATGGCGGGTGACTAGAACGTGATGTGATATCATGCCTGATAATCCCACGACGGATGAAGGTCACGCGCTGAAGCAGGAGTTCACCGGAAGAGGGCGCATTTACTACGCATATCTGACACAGTGCGCAGGCGGGAGATAGGTGATAATATTGTCTTTACTAGAGATATTATTGAATACGCTAATTTTACTGATAAACCTCTTATTGTCATAAGTCTTGACCAAACAAAAGCTTTTGACAGGTTAAACAGAGACTTCCTTTTTCAAGTCCTTGACAAATTCAACTTTGGCACTGACTTTATCAAGTGGATAAAAATTCTTTATAATAATACTACATGCAAAATTAAGTGTAATGGCTTTCTTTCTCGCAGTATTCAACTTCAGAAGGGTGTGAGACAAGGGTGCCCCTTATCACCGTTACTGTATATCATGGCAGAAGAAGTGCTAGCCGAAAATATTCGTAAAGATGACAGCATATCAGGATTCATACTACCAGACAAACAAGAGGAAAAAATTAAGAGTTTTGCAGATGATACGACTCTTTACTTGAGAAATTTGAAAAGCATTACTCAGTCATTGAAAATGTTTAACAAATATGAAAAAGCAACAGGTGCAAAGCTGAACAAAAAGAAATCCAAAGGTTTATGGGCTGGGAGTTTTAAAAACCGCACTGATTCAGTGGAACGGATCGATTTCTCAAACAAGGTTTTACAGATCTTGGGAGTTGGGTTTGGAAACAGTAACACATCTAGAGAAAACTGGAAAACAGTGATGTAAAAATTTACGAATTGCCTTAAGATCTGGAATACTAGAAATCTGTCGTTTAAAGGCAGAGCGATAGTAGCTAATATGCTGGCTGCATCAAAATTATGGTACCTGGCATCATTTGATCACGTACCTAAGGAAATTATTAATGAAGCAAATAGTAAATTATGGAAATTTAT
>LD347191.1:75174-95991 GCA_001465055.1 Ptychodera flava | reverse complement strand
GGGGTCAACCACTTTAACGTCGGCAAAACTAATCCACCCCAGGCCGAAGAAACTGATCAGTCCCTTAGACAAGGCATTGCCTGTCTACAACAAACCTTCCTTCTAGTTGTTTGGTTCCGATCCCATGGATCCCATGAATCATTACAATCTTGTACAAGATACTTCCGTTTCAAAACCGCATGTGTTTCCTGAGTGGGCCTGTAGTTATAGCGTGATATGCGGAGGAACTACCCATAGCAGTCCCTTCAGGCTCTTGGAGTAAGTTTCGAAATTAAGTTAATCAATATCAAGTCACCACAGGAGACAGCCGTTTCCTTATCAGACTGTCACACTGTCGAAAGTCGCAAGATTTTAAGTCTTTATCCTTGAGTAACTGTTTTGAAAACAAGAACTTGGTAACTCAGGCTACCCTGGACTTACTTTGACAAAGTCAGCAAATAGATTGCTCATTCACTGAGCGCATGTACCCCCCGCGTCTTCTCATTTTTTATGAATTATATTCAGTAATGCGATCTTTCCGGAGTCTGACAAAATGACATCTTCACGTAGCCCTTTTATGATGACAGATTCGCCTAATCGCTTAACCTCCAGACTCACCAGGGGCCAAAGATATGCGTAAGTAAATATTGATTCGTAATTTGCCAATGTTGTGGACAATAAATAGTACATGACAACCTCTTTATTGTGAACCAATCGCACGACCGTTCAGCGGTATGGGAGAATGTATCATTACGTGCTTTCGTGCCTTGTTTTACCCTCTCCGTTTTCCAGCTGAGACAGCTAGCCTGTGGCAGACACCAAGGACGGCAGACTGTCTCCTTCTGCTTTCTGAAACGAGCACTGGGCTTCAGAATGCAACCAAGCCTATTTATAATACTGTACTCAGTAGAACTTCGAATAAATATTCATAAATATTGTACATAAACTTGACGAACTCAGATTCTCAATACACGATAAGAAGTCGGAAATGCGACTTTATGCTTAACTTGACATGAAACTGAACAGAGCAGGAAAATAAAATTCAGCCCAGTAGCACTTTGAAAATAATTCCATGAAAGCGTGTATGAAAATAAACCTATGTTGTACACAGAATCACCGCATCCCAATCAATGTACATCTGAAGATGTTTGATGCCATTGTGAAACAAGTATTGCTGTTCAGGAAATCGGTCCAGTGATAATTGCACAGATATGAACAACCTACTTAAATATTTTACAATCCAAATGGGAAAGCTACACACCAAACTATGTAAACATATTCTCCAAAGTGAATAGTAAAGCTTCCAACCTAGCATGCTTGCTAGAAGTAGGCAGATGTCCTCTGTTGGCTTCAAATGTGGCACAGATGATCCAAATACTGGACCAAACTGATGAAAAACACAGAATATGCTCTGATCTATGGAGCACTTCAATAACGTCACCAATTAGAATCAGCAAGCATAGAAAATGGCTTCAGGGAATAAGGCAGCCACAAAATATTTGCACTTAAAACTAGTACAGATAAAAGATCGATAGAAAAATTTTAGTTTCATTAACGCTTGCCAAATTGAAAAATCAAGAGCACTTCTCAAACTGATCGTATTCGGAACTACATATTACAAAATATTGAAAGGGGAGGTACACGTAATCATAAACATAAATTGCATACTGATACAAGATTAAAATCAGGTTTTTCAACTGAGAAACAATACCAGATCATTGGGGATACGTGTGTAAACTTAGAGGTAGTGTACATATCATTGCAAATAGAGATTGGTAGATATGATAATGTGAATGCGGCAAATAGAAATGCCCTATTTCTGCTACTCGAACACCAGGAGTCAGTTATTCAACCTGTTCAATTTCCAAACTTACTCATACACAAAATTCAGAATTTAGTGAACAAATAAACGACGACTAACAGACAAACATTAAATGAGTTAGCTGCGTTAAAATGAGAGGATAACGATGTGACTCGGGTTCAAAGGTCAATTTCAGCAATTTTTTTTATTTCAAATTTCGTTCCACTGACACGTGGTCTTTCTTTTGGCGAAAAGTGTTTGGTCACATTGTACCGGGAAATTCCTGAAATATTTATAAAATGGCAACCATCGCAGCTACACCGCGTGCCATTATTTTCCTTTTGTCTTAACGGTCCCGGATTACCGACCACCATATCTTTGATAAACATGCAGGGATTATGTAGATTCTTTGCGGTGTAGTGCGCATGCGCTATCATAGACGCAATGCTGAGCGTTCTGCACTCGGCCGGTACACCACCACTACCTCCATGCTGTGACTATGGAAATCTTTTTTACGTCCATGCTGTGACTGTGGCCGGTACGCCCGGGCCGGTTATTGGCAAATATTTCTGACGTCCAGCAGAACAGACTAACGCCGGCACTCGCGCCCAGTATAGTCGAAAACACAAGCGAGGGCTACATCCGGGGGCTGCAAAAGCCAGCTAGAAAAAGACCCAAACGTGGACGTACCACGTCCATGATTGAAAACAGTCCGACCTTGGCTCATACTGCAACACACAAGCAAGAACCACGGTCAAATTTTGTGAAGTGACCGTGCAAGAACGTAGTAACGAATCTGATTTGGCTGCAAACGCAGCCGCTCACATCGTGTGAGCCTTTTCGTCACGGTGGTGTCTGCTTAGGTACGACTTCACTGTAGACTGTACCTGGCATCACGCGACATTATCAAGGAGTTTCCGAGCCAGTGCTTGAGTTCAATCACACACTAATCCCGGACGCAGATTCACAAGAGCAAGTTCGATGATCTGTTAATTTACAAAACTAAATGGAAATAAACACTTCAAAAAATTAAATTACGTCAATGCACATTGAGTTGTGAGAGTTATGCTATATTTACACTATGTTGCCGGCGCCCACAGCAGCATAGAGTAAATATAGCATTAGGAAATGATTACTGTGGAGAGTTGTATCGTCTGAACCTGCCAATCCTACGTACCTGCACACTTTGCAGACGAAACAAACCGGAACTTCTAGAAGTGCCGGAGCAAAGTTTTTGCTTTATGAGGTTGAAAGATAGGGGCTCCCTGCGTACGACGACGCCCCATCACTGACTGACTAGACAACGATCGGTATGGTCTTCATTAATGGACTCGAATAGAGAGTTGGGAATGAAATATAGTCGGTCATTACGAGTGTAATTAAAAGTAACGGCGCGAACAATCTCCGAGATGTGCGCTGGTGTTATTGCTAGTCGAGCGAAACACGACGTCGACGACAGCCCGCACTCAGTGCAAAAGCTAAGAAAATACATTTTTACGACTTAAGTTTATATGGTGTCAAGAGTAATAAGGGAGCCTTCAGTAATTACAGGGGGGCTCGGGAATTCCGTGCGCACCTGTACTGGAAAATCTGACACTTCCCCCCCCCCTATTCTCGTGTCTAACATGTGACCGTCCCCTTCCGACAATCTAAAACTTGACCCTCCCCCAATCACTGCAGTATTCTCCTAAGGAGTAACTGAAACCGTATCAGCTCATTTACATAACAATTAGTTTAATTGTAATGTAAGTTACGGACAGAAATTACTGCGGAAGGGTTGGCGTTTTAGGAGGGAGGGTTGCAATGTATTCATAGTTTCCTCATAGACTGTCATGTGTAGTCAATCAACATTTCGGTGAAATTCCAAAATCCAGTTTCTTGAACACACATCCACTTTTAACCACCCTAGTCTACTCAAGTACGTCAATATCAATAGTCAAGAGTACATGAATATACATATATAGGTTTGTATTGGAAAAAATTATCATGAGTAGACTGCCATGTATAGTGAATCAACATGTTCGGTGAAATTCAAAAATCCTATTTCTTGTACACATACACATGCACATTTTACTTCCAACTTCAAGCAAAGTATATACATTGACATATATATCACCAAACATATATAAATGTACAGATATAGCTTGTTTTGCAGGGAAAAACTGTCGGTAGCTAGTTTGCCTGATAGATTCCCATGATTTTATTTTTTTGGATCATGAAGCACTATATCAGACACATATTGTCTTCTTTTAGCTGCGCATTGTAATATGGTGACCCTCCCGCAAATGTATGACCCTTCAAAAATTCTTGTATGATAAATTGTGACCCTCCCTCCCAAAACGCCAGCCCCTGTAATTTTGTCTGTAACTTATATAACAACTAATTGTTATGCACATTAGCTGGAACTGGTTCAGTTATTCGTGGGGAAAATACTGCAGTGATTGGGGAGGCTCAAGTTTTAAAAAGCCGGACGGGGGAATCACATTTTAATCAAGACGATGGGGGAGGGTCACATTTTACAGTACAAGTGCGGACGGAATTTCCCCGGCCCACCCCCAGTAACTACTGAAGGTTCCCTTGGCTAACCAGATTGTAACCGTTGAGACAAGTGTACAGTTCATGTGCTCGTTGAGTGTTAGACAATACTATTACTCTGTGTTTGTTGTGTAAATACTACCCACTGCTGGCACCAAGCAATAGCCATTTCACTGTATAATTTCTACTTTCACACGATCTACGATGCGAAACATGGTCTAAATTCAGAAAAACTGACGCCAAGTATTTCAACTTAGCACTGGTGTTATAAAATTCGCAGGAAATAGTGCGTGAGTTGGACTTCTTCGCTAAGATATGTGAGGCATGGGTCGTTTACACAAATCGTCAATTTTCTCAGTTCCTTTTTGGCAGTGTGTACTTTATTCAAACGTGTCAGACGTGTGTAAGTCGGCAGCGCCTGGACAGACTTTGCCTGATTCTTCACCCGTGGACAGTGAATGAAAATATCTGAAAGACCGTGTCTCGAATTTCACTTAAAAGCCTGAGAGTGAAGATATCTTGACAAACGTGAACAAAGGCCGATAATTTATGCAATGTTGGGTGTGTGACCTCCTCTTCTATGTGACAATGCGGGTTGAACCTGAGTCGCTACAATAGGAACAGCCAAAGAACCTACGCTTCTTTGGGAAGATCGCGCCTCGGGGACATATTCTGACTCTCAAATTTCTTCAATTCTTTTCTGATCTACAACAAGTGGTGGCTCATTTTAAAGCTCTTGAATGAAAAAATACTTTTACTGTCTATTTTTTCGAAAATCCAAAATTTAATTTCCCCCATAGAGTTAACCATAGACCCTCGAGTTTTTCTCGAGGGTCTATGAGTTAACACAGGGAGGGCGGCCATTTCGAAATGCAATATCGCAAAATGTTGGGTAATTTGTTTCGGTAGTTCCAAACTTTGCACGGTGACCTTTGAATTTTACTGATGATTTGGTAAGAGAATGGTTGAAAATTTCATCTAGGAAAGTTTGAGCAAAAATTTAAGTTTTCACTTTCGAGGCGCATACGACCTCAACAAAATATGAAACTTCGCTACAATACACACACTTTATATTCATACATACATAGCAAATATTCATATAATTGTCTACTCACAGTTATTTACGCTTCCTTTTGTCTACATTTTATTTATACGAGTTTTAATGTGAGAAATTCACTGTTATTTAAATCCAGCCTGAGATCCCGTAAGGATTGAGATATCAGTGAAGGCGTAGACAGTCGAGTTTTTCGACTGTCTATGGTAAAGGATTAGGGTGCGTTACCCTCTTATGCCGCCCCCGCACCTGGAATCGTTGATGAGGGGATGTGAGTCCTCCAGTTTCGCGTTAATTGCAAACATATTATGTCTCAAAAATCCTTTTGTGCGCGTCTATGTGTTCCTTTTTTTATTTATTCAATGTCATTCAATTTACTTTACTGTCCATTAAGGAAACACGCACAAATGGAAAATTTTCTCTGGGCACCACAAAGCTCCTGACTTACAATAAAAAAACACACACATATACACAATCTTGGTGATTCCTATTAAAGCTATATGAGAAAACTGTACAAATGCTTTTTGCCATGTCAATCAGATGAAAGCTGAAGAAGAATTCCTTTTATCTCGGTTGTATCTTAATCAATGATTTTAATTAACAAAATAAATCGTGTACACACTCTTTGACGTTATTGGAATGACCGATAGCCGACCTTGCCGAAGCCCACTCTTATTCACACGGGAAGTCTGGGAGACGGTAGTAATCTACGGTCGCTCCTGGTGGAGGGATTGCGTGTAATTATAGCAGACTTGGAGGAGTAATACACTCAATGAGATGCAGTGATCACTCACACACTTTTCTTTTCTCACCCGCAGTCACTGAAGTTCTTTTGTCACCCACCGCTCCTGCAATCTTCTCGCGCACTCTCAAAAGACATCGCTCATGTATGTGCATAAGTTGACCTTCAATCGGATGACCTATCTGCATTAATTGTAAGCGATACAATCATCTGTTACATCACCAAAAATTCCTTCGGCCACGTCCTTTGCCCGCTGATAACATATACATTGCGTCTATTGTGTGCAGTGCGCTAAACTTCATGCTTTTTGCGTCCTGGCCTGACTCACAGTCCGGAGGGACATTGCCCGATCTAACTACATGCGTCGAGTATGCTGCCCGTTCCGTGGCGGCATAGTGACGTTATCCTGGGCTGGATTTTTATACTTTAAAGTCATGATAATGGAACCCAGTTGGGCTTTCGACCAGGCCCGGCTTTGTTGGTAGTTGCGAATCGATCAACAACAGGGCGGCCAGCGTCTTTTCATGTGTCCCCACAGTGACTCTACCGAACGGATGTGGAAGGCTTGCTCTGACAACATTCAGTAAATTCTGAACCCAACAGGAGTGTGGCAGCCAAATTTACCATCGGGACGGAAGAGGATATCGCTGGTGAAGGTGCATTTGGTTCATGACTCAGTCTCCTTTGTGAGTTTGTATTTGATCTTGGCATAGGTGACCTTTATGCGACCTTTTGACCCGGAAGTACAGATAATCGACTGTTTGCGAGTTTTGCCAGTGACGAGAGTACCAGCCATGAAGAGCCACACAAAAACTTCTAGCTGGTTCTTGGTTATAACAACAGTGCTCATGGTCACCAAGTCAGGTAAGTGACGGTTTAACAACACACATATATGTGCCGGGTACCTATCGATCATACAATTTTTCTTCGAAGATTCACGGCGGCTACTTTGCATTCGTAGGATTTCAAATTATTCTTTTCATCTCGGAATACCCTCCCACGCTCCCTTTAGAGTACATATTATACACCTAAATATGTTGCTTTTTAACCGTGAATATATTGGTGAGTCCAAACTTTTTCAAACCGAAAACACTTGTCGGGCTTGTCGTGCGAAGGTCCCACCTCATATCCAAATCGTAGATATTATATTTTCCCCTACCAGCTACTGTTTATGTTCTAAGCATATATGTGTCTAAGCTTATGTTCTAAGCCAATCACCTATTGTATGCCCGGGGTATTTGCAAACATTACACTGCGCGCTGAGTAACACGGTACGTGTCAAATTTGAGCAAATCCGACACACCGCCTTGTTATTTTGTCCATTGTTGAGTGCTGTAATGTTTCCCACCAAAATTTTACCGCCACATATTGCAATTTTTTTTATGAATGTTTCTGAATTATTTTGATAATTTTGGACCAAATGGACATCATTTTTATTGGCTACAGTTTTTTTATCAAAACTTTGGCAGAAATCTAAGAAAAATTGACCAGGGTATATTTTGTAAAGGGGAGAAAAATTGACGTTGGCGCGCAAAGAGCTAAATACCTGGTGCGGAACTCCCGATCTATATATTTTAATCTTTGGCAAACAAGACGAGATTATTGCAGTCCATAATGTTTATGTTCGACATGATTATGTAATAGTCATCAAATTAAGTTTATAAGAACACGGAACAGAATCTCCTTCTGAAAATCCTGTTTCGAATCCTTCGAGTTCACGTCTCCCTTCACTCATTCCAGCTCCCAAGATTCACCAGTCAGATTAAAACACAATGTACTCTCACAGGCTTTCGTGTTTGTGAAATGAAGCTAAATTTAATGAAAGAAACCGAATGTTTCTCTACAACACGCTTTTGCTGTTCCACAGTACTGAGAGTGTCCTAACCACGCTTTTCACGTAGTAGCTACACGTGTACATATTCAGTCTGGAAAAGTATCATTGAAGAGAAGATATCAATTCAACGTTAATTAATGGAACATGGCCTTGTCATCACTCGAACTTGAGATTTAACACCAATAAGCGAGGATCAAGTAAGCTGAGTGCCCTCTGAGAGATCATGGATGTCTATTTTTTACATCCATGGAGAGATTCAACTCGACTATTGGCTATATTTTAAAGTCAACAATGGTAACTACCAGATAAATTTAAGATGATGCCATTGATTTCTACCCAAAATAAGCTATAATAACCGATCTTACCCTCGCAGCGATGTTAGGTATATATGCCATATAGTGCTTTATTTATTTGAGACACGGCCCGTTACTAAGGCGCATGCGGAAGTTAAACACAGAAACTGCAATGCTAGGAGTCGAAGTTAAAAAAAGTTTCAATAGTTGTCAAGCAGTATCGCTATCTCTATAATCCGTAATCAATACGACGTCAGCGATGTGTTAGATCTCTGAGACTGACCAGTCGTTATCTGTGTAATTTGTATACTGCTCCACATGATACTGTCAACAGAAAAATAAAATCGTTAGAGATAACTTTCAGGTTATGGCACAGGGAGCTAATATACATACACACAGACACAGACACAGACACAGACATATATATATATATATATATATATATATATATATATATATATATATATATATATATATATATATTGACAGGATAGGTCAAGCAGCACCAACTCGAGGACACAGTGTTCTTCACAATGAACTAAATTTTATTGTCCGACGTTTCGTGGGCTTAATCCGACTTCATCAGGGTTAAAAATTGTTGACTGTCAAGATGGAAATGACCTAATATATATATATATATATATATATATATATATATATATAATATTTCACTGTTATATCACAATTTACAAGCAAACTGAGATCTGCACATTTCATCACTCTCTTTAGATGTACCTGAAGTAGCTCTTGCAATAGAGCGATACGTCGTACGCAAAAGAAGTACATCTAAGTCTAGACGAAATAACCACAGTGTCAGCGTGCTTGTTTTCAACGTTTTTTTCCATTTATTAATCCGCTGCTCAATGCCGCTGTGCAGTTGAAGGAATACTTTATTCGTGTATTTCGATCCACATGCAGAATGGAAAGCCGACTTGTTTATGTTCCTTACCACTTTGCGGTCAGTGTTGTTTGCTGGCAGCCGTTTAGCCAACGAATTCATGTTGGACGTGAATGGCAACAATTCGCGTCGAATACCTTCACGGTGATATCACCGAGCAACGTCGCTAGCAGTGTGGGTCGACAGGTCCAGGCTGAGTCCCATATCCGGTGACGTAACTGGGTACTTAGCATTCTTGGCTTTATATGGTATTCACAAATAGCATAGCTCAGTCACTCACCTACTTATTATTAGTTCTTGACGAGGTCTATCACAGGCTGGGAGTTGTGAATGTCAGCGGTTTGCGCAAATTCTTTCTCTCAATACTCTACAGTGAACTCAACACTCCCCATGCGCCTGTTATTGCAACTGACGAATGAGGAATTTCTCTCTCTCTCTCTCTCTCTCTCTCTCTCTCTCTCTCTCTCTCTCTCTCTCTCTCCATTTCTCTCATGTTGAATATGAACTCATACATGCAATAAATTCATTTCCTCAACTCAACCATTCGCAGCTGATGCATGATGCACACAAGATATATTTCCGCCATTTTTTGAAGCTTCATAAAAGAGCTTTTAACGTCTCCCTAAAATACAGTAACGTGCCTGTTTACTGTATGTTAGACAAAGCTTGTTAAACAGGTATTTCCCTTAATAAAACCCAGGGAAATTGGGTTTCATATGTGAAATACCGATGAATTAAGTATCCTTTTCGGGACGTTTTCGTTGTGACCCAATCACTGTTATTGTACCATATGAAGAGTAGATATGTGCAAATAAAGTGGTTATGCAGTGATATGTAAACCGTGAAAACTTCAGGTGGGTCATTGCAAATTGAAAAACCGTTGTTTCGAAATGTTTTTTAACAACAATGTCAAATGTGTTCCTCTAATTTAAGGAGTCTCCATTATGCGTAGAGTATGAAGTTGAAGCTTGGCAGTTGATGACAAGGAGGCCCGGGGTCCTGAATTTTCACGGCGAAAGCAAATGACTCGCCTTGTAATCTTGTATAGACTACATAGAGTCCCTCAGGACCGTGTATATGAGAACGTGAACAGCCAGCATGAGCACATGCGCAAAGATGCTTTCAAAATTATGAATAATTCTCGACTTGGCCGTCGCAAGCTGGTGAAGCGAGACTGTGTTTGTACTATCTGTCTGTCGGTCTGTCTGTCTGTCTGTCTGTCTGTCTGTGTCTCTCTCTCTCTCTCTCTCTCTCTCTCTCTCTCTCTCTCTCGCTCGTCAATGGAATTGCAATACTCTTACATAATCTTCTATTGGGATTATTCCACGACACAGCTAAATCTGGATTTGTTCGGCTCGTCAACGGAAAAACTCCATACGAAGGCCAAGTTGAGCTGTTTGTAGAAGCTAAAGGTGGATGGTTGCCTGTCCTTTATTACACGCCATGGTCTGCTGACTCAAGAGAATGGAGCTTCCAAGCTGCAAATGTCGTCTGCAAAGAATTAGGTACATGAATCATGGATACTATAATTATGACAATGTGAGACAAAATTGAGATTGCGATATACAGCAGGCAGGTTTACCAAATCATTGAGTAGGGCTCGAACTTTAATTTGAAAGTTTGTCTGAACAGATAAATGTTTATATGTGTGTAAGCACTACCTGGCTTTCATTCATCCGTTCATTCGTTCATTCATTCATGCCTGTATAGCCTTCGCATATACATACATACATACATACATACATACATACATACATACATACATACATACATACATACATACATACATACATACATACATACATACATACATACATACATATGCGATAAGACAGTGATGGCGGCCATGTTTAATTTCAAATAATGGATAATATGGTAATTCGCTTCTCTACTACCAAAATTTTGCACGTTCAAAGTTTAACCCCGGATTTTTATTCTGAGTTTGAAAGAGTAGGTATGATTGAAAATTTCCTTGAGAACAGTTCGAGCAAAAGTTTAAGTCTTTCATTTTCTAGGCACACACTACCTTAATGCATTAGTGAGCTTCACACGTCGTTCGTATCTCATTTATAACACTACAGGATTCAATTCTGCGATGCGGCACCGCATGGAATTCGGCGCACTCGACGGTGATTCCCGTCTCCGTGTGACAAACGTTCGTTGCGGGGAAAATGTCACTTCCCTCGCCGAGTGTAACTTCGACTTCTATGAAAGCTACAAAGCAGCAGCCTTTGTAACATGCAACTGTGAGTATTGCTCTAAAATTGGTATGCAATGACAGTAATTAAAAGTACATATTTATGATAATCACATGCATGCATACATCTATCTGCATCTCTTCGATATTAATAACCGAATGAACGACAATACGCTGTATTCACAGCACTTTGTATTTCAACACTTTTTATGAAAGGAGAAACAAAATGAAACCTAATAACATAAATTGTTAATTTCAAGAAAATAAGGTTAATTAGATCTGAAGATATTTTCCTATTTTTCTTTTTGAAAGCTGAGACACATAAAGTACGGTAAAATTCGGAGAATGTACCTGAAATGTTTTGAAAACGTGAAAAAAAGTTTGTAGCGGGTTCTTCAAGGGTAGGTCGGGTTACCTAAAATAATACTTTCTTTTATTTGGCCCGATGAAAATACTTTAATAACATAACAATTGGCCGAATAACATACCGTTCAACTGGTAAAAGGTCTCAATATATAAATTATCGTGCTGAGTGATTCTATATCTTGCGTCGTTGATGATGATGATGATGATGATGATGATGATGATTCTCGTAGATGACGCCTACCTAGGCTGCTACACTGGTATGCTGACGAGAGACACCGACTTCACCTACCTCAGTCACATGACAATACAATCCTGCCTCGATTATTGTCGCCGTCAACGATCGACGTATGCTGGCCTGCAAAGTCGACGCTATTGCATCTGCGGTGACGAAGACATGTATCAGAGCCTCACACAGGCGCCACTGAGTGCCTGTATGGCGCCATGTTCCGGTGACAATTCTCAAATTTGCGGTGGCTCCGATAATGCTGGGGTCTATTTAGGTAAGCGGAATTCTCGATTTAGCATAATGTGCAATAAATATTCAAAACACTGTGAAAAAAATGTGAATTTTGAAATTGTAATTACGTGTGGCGAAATGGTATTTTAACACATGAGACAAAATTACTGCAATTTCGTCAATTTACAGGAATAATAAATACAAACAAAAGTACGGTTGGAGGTTGCGCAGCACCGGATCGCCTACACTGCGCGCATGGCTTAATCTTTCAGTCCTAAGTAAAACTAAACGAAGTGGCAAATGTGAGAGAGTTTCTTTGCCTTGCAGACATCATACCTGCTCACTTCCTGCCCTACCAAACCAAAACCGTGTATTTCATGGCTGTGTTTTCCGCGGTATTCTATGCTTACCAAATGTTATGCTATTGACATAGTCCCTCCTCGCCATGGGAACAAATTACCTTGTTGGCAGCCAATCGACTTGTCAGGCGAATGTTGATAGAGAACAACACCCAGGATATACCTTTTTGATTTTTGCCGAGTCATTCTTTGTCAAATTTCACTCAGAAAAGAAATCTTAATGTATCAAACAAGGTGCAAAGGTAATGTTCCCGTAGAGCAGTACCTTTTTAGATTTCCCCATTTATCTAATACAACTCTGACCACGATGACCATGACGCTATGAAAACTAACTTTGCGAAACCAAAAACGATGGGCGGGTTTTTGAAGTAGCTTACTTGTTATACTTTTGTTTCGAGTTAAAGGGGTTTAACGACGCGAAATGGACACAATTAGGTGAAACGTAAATAGCGTATCAGCCAATCATCCTCCAGGACCTAGTCTGTCTTCGTCCGTCACCGAAAATCAATGATGTCATCATTCTTGTTTCCTGTAGCGTCCATGGGTTCATGTGGAGGTCATACCACCGGATCTGGGACTATCTACTCGCCTGGATTTCCGGGAAATGAGCGAGGTACGCAGACCTGCACGTGGCATATCGATGTCCGACCGGGAAATGCTGCGGCGTTCGAATTTGTCTTCTCTGGACTCGATGCAGATTCGGAAACTCTAACCGTCTCCGAAAACTACAACGAGGAAAGTCGAACCATTGAATTTGAAAATGCTACAGCCCTGTCATGCACCAACAGCGTGGATGTCACATTTCAATCTCAGGCCAAAGGCGTGGGAATGTTCGCGTTGAAGTTCAGGGGTATGTCGGCTTTCAAATATCAATACTTTCGTTCTTGTCAATGAAAATTAACATTTGATAAGCTTCTAGATGGCTCGTATATGTCATGTAATCGCCAAAACAGCGTTACATAAAATGCTTCCTCTTTGGTATGTTAACGATGAGATCACGGTTCGCGATGGATATACCATGATCAGGTGATCCCAGTGGTTTCTAAAAATGTGAAAATTACTCTGTTTTCGCCAATAATTGATTATCTTATCTTATCCGTCTCTCACTCTTTACACATACATGTGACTGATTTCTTAATCGGAAATCACAAAATTTGTGACTTTATCAAAAGAATCGGTGTACGCATAGACATGTGACTGATATCTTTATCGGAAATCAAACAATTTCAAACATGATCAGAAGACTTGAAATGCGATCAGTCAACGCATTGTCATTTTACGTTAAATCCTAGCCTAGTCATTTCGTGACATTATGTGCTTTTACGCTATATATCGCAAACCAACAACAGAAGTAGCGTAGTTCGTCCAGTATTCAATAATCGTTACTTCGTGTTGCAGAAATAAGTGTATGTCCGCCCCTACACGATAGCAATTACTCCGACATCGTCTACCACGGCACGCCATGTCCACACGTTCCAGGGAGCATCGTTTCTGTCCGCTGCAAACCAGGCTACGTCTTGGCCAAATCTGAAGACAGCGTAGGATGCCAAGAAGATGGTGAATGGAATGCCACCCTGCCACAGTGTGTAGGTAGGTCACAAAGCGAGCAACGCCATATGTGGTTTTAGCCTCCGTAAGCTTTGACATCAGTACAAGCAGATCAAACGATCATGTGATCACTAAAGGGGATGTTGATTGAAATAAGCACATGGCAAACGTAAGTCATTGTGTTTAGTACGAGAAATTGAAAGTTAGGCCGTTCGCATAGTAAGTCATTGCGTTTGATAGGAGTAGGTGAAAGTTGTAGGGCGTTCGCAAATTCTCACTAATCACACTCTCATGGTTTAAGTATGCAAAGGAAACGAGTGTTAGTGGACATCATGATGCGTGATATTTTACTAACCGCTTTGATATTGGTGAGCGATATTTATTCTTTTGATGTCAACATTTTGCCTAATTTTGAAATAAATTGATGCGAAGGTTTGAGCGCCACACCTATAACATCTGTCCCACTTGTGCATCACCAAATCGCAAATCAACTACATGATATAAGTACACTGGTGCGTGAGAATTCCTCTTTATGGGAAGAAAGTAAGCAAAATATTCTCTCTCTCTCTCTCTCTCTCTCTCTCTCTCTCTCTCTCTCTCTCTCTCAGCTGTCAATTGTGGTAACCCAGGTGAAGTCAAAAATGCATACAAAGAGGGCACCGGGTACACCTACAACAACACATTTAAATACACATGCCGTAACGGCTACTACCTTAGCGGAAGTGACGTCATTCGTTGTGCTGCTGGAGGAAAGTGGACGATGAAACCATCGTGCCGTTTAAATGGTAACTTTAATCATAGATTTATCTCTCAATTTGTAGGATAGAGTGTGCCTCTAAACATGATTGGTCAGTGTTTTGTCTAACACAAACAAGGAAAGGTATAAAACCAACGTAAAAATTGCCATTTCGTTTGTACACTAGAACTTGAGTATTGGACCAAGAGGCATGTGACATGTCGTCACAAGGAGGTCGTTTGGCCACGTACGAGCGTCTTTCTACTAAAATGGGTATCAAAGGGTTATCAAGCGCCATCAGAAAAGATAGCAAAGCGGTGTATTGTAGGGATAGTCATGGCGAGATACTCAGCTACACCTGCGCCGCGCCTGCTTTCCACTTTGAGTACAGCAAAATTGAGGCTTCGCTGTAGTGGTCGAATGCCGTTATGAGGCGTCTGTACCTGTGTTGTCCAATTCAGCAAACCAATACACTAGCACACGGTACTGAAAAGTAATTGACTGTATACTACTGTAATTTTAGCCAAAATTCAACAAGGCTGGCCTTGTTTTTTCGGCAGTGGTATCGATAGAATAATTTAACCGTGTTGGTTTGCACAGTCGGCAGCGGTAAAACTTACAAAAGCGCAGTTTTAGTTACAACATATGTTACTGCATTAAAGAAATTGCAGTATATATATAACCAGATTTTAAATAGACGAATTACTGCACTTATTGTAAATCACTGAATTATTATACGCTTTGCCAATCACCTACTGTCACGAAAGAGACTTTTGTACAGGGATCCATGTACATCTGCGCAAGACTCTGTGAACAACGATTAAAATCACCGTGTCTTTGGTCAGTTGTTTGATCAAAATCTCCTCCAGGTGGCGCTGCAGTTCAATCATAGGTCTCCATTAATCAATAGGACGCCTTCACAGAACACTGTCACACCCGTTAAGCAGAATTTAAGAGCTACATGATGTAATTCGGGGTTTTATCGGATTTGTTTATTATCCATATTTTATGAAACAGATGTGTCGCATCGGATACGGATGGATGGCTCTCACCTATATGCAGATGCTCGTTATTTTCATGGTTGAATGTTTTAGCAAAATTGTAATTCTTAACGTGGATAAATCTCTCTCTCTCTCTCTCTCTCTCTCTCTCTCTCTCTCTCTCTCAGTGTCAGAAATAGGTTGTGGCGACCCTGGTTATGTCGCCAATGCTGACAGAATCGACAGTTACATCTACAACAGAACTATTAGGTATAAGTGCCATAGCGGTTACTCCAGCAGCGGCGATGACGTCATTCGTTGTACCAAGGAGGGAAGGTGGACCACAAAACCCGTGTGTCGTCGGAATCGTAAGTAGTCAAGTGAATAATTATAACAGGGACCATCGGTACCCACATGTATTTGCTGTGTACTATATTACACTGTCGAGCTTGATCCTCTTTGCGACCGATATAAATGACCTTTGCATCCTTACATTTTCGTTGATAGAATTTACCTGTTCGATGCAAACTTTCTAACAGCCGTATGCAGAATCAACGTAGAGCGCCACCACAGTCCTTTTCTCGCCGCAAGAGAATATAGAGTCCTGGCTATAGCTAATGCACTGACCATATATATGTTAGGTTCGTGAAGCCGTGAAGTGTCTTCGACGTTGTACAAGTACTCTTATCTTACCGACAAATATTCGTTTTTACGTCATTCTGTCAGTGAAAAACGTTGAAATAAGTTTAGACATGATGTATTAAAGTCAGCCTGTGTTCTTATTATTTGTCGAATCTCTCATTATTCTCTTTACTATAGACACAAAAGTTCTGACGGAAACCGCGTCTACGTCAACAGAAGAAGGTAAGACACTTGAGAGAATATGTATGTATGTATGTATGTATGTATATATATATATATATATATATATATATATATATATATATATATATATATATATATATATATATATATATATATATATATATATATCCCTAACTATTGATTTCGCTGCGAAAAGCTTTTACGAAGCACGGTCACTCGGACTTACTGTATACAAACGAGCATTTCACGCTTAACACGACTGGAAATAATTTGGGTTAATAGGATTTTAATATTTCCCAAATTTCTCAAAAGTGTAAGGTGCTATATAGCTAATTGTTGCAATATCGCAACAATTAGCTATATTAGTACTCATAAAATCAAAAGTGTAACTTAAAAAGAAAAGCAGATGAGTCAACATTTGTAGATTAAATCGTCATTAATTCACCATCCAATTGTCCCAAATTAGTTCCGATCGTGTTGCTTAAAGATGCTGATTGCATGGATAAGAGGCCGACATTTATTTGATTTACTCGGCTCACGATGCGACTTTTTTCGCACATATAGGTAAAGTTCTGCAGTGTCTTGGCTGATCGTCGCGTCTATACTATGGCGTGTTCCGTGAGCGGACTGAGCTAATGTGTTTTATTGAGGATGGGCGGAGTCATTTTGTGTGTTTGGAAGCCACTAAAAAATTGTCAAAATTGCAGTAAAATTTACATCTTTGAAGTAACGTTTGTTTGTTTGTGTGTTCGTTACTTTTGTCAGGTTACATAGCTGCAGCCATTGTGGTAGGAGTGTTGACGTTTGTGGTACTTATCGTTGCTGGCGTCATGTGCATATTCAGACGGTAGGTCATCATCATGTGATTATTTAGTAATACGTTTACGTTCACGCGAGAAGAGAACGTTGGCTAAGCAGTCTTCAAGTCATTAGCATGGCAATATGGCGTTGATTGAAAACTACAGATGGACTAATGACTTTCTCTATATGAACCTGTCGAATACTGAAGACAGTACATCCCGATTATGTAAATTTACGTACCTACATCTGAATGTCGCCATATTGCCTTCCTTCAAGTACATTATGTGCTTCACAATCTTATTAACCAAAAGTTTGTAATTCATCATTTCAACCTTGCAACCAGTCTCTCTACTGCTTGTGAAGACACGTCGCAACAATATATATATATATATATATATATATATATATATATATATATGTATATGTGTATGTATACATGTATTGACAGTCTTAACTAAAAATTGTAAAATTCCAGGAACATAGGGAACTTCTTCAGGAAAGACGATTGTTCAAGGTCAACAGATGCTCAACGTAAGAATACCGTGAATGAAGACCGTGACAGGAATGACATCAGTATTGTCCTGCAGGTAAACCCAAGACTTCTCAATGAGGGGAGTGGAAGTCACGCGTACGAGTACTCTGTGGCGTACAACAACAGTAGGAGGACGCGTGACACTCACGGCGCAGAAAGTTACCATGAAAGCGCCACCATGAGGTGTCACAGTGACGAAGATGAATACTCGTACATAGACAACACTGCCAACACTTACGACGACGTCGCGAGAGTTGCGCAGAACAGTGAAGGCACGTACAGGCCTTACTACCGATCGCTCGATTACAACGAGCTGAAACCTGTCAAACGCGGACAATTTGGCAACCCAAAGACACACGGGCAAGGTAAAGTTGAGTACAGCGGGACTGTGGACAACGTAGCCTACGAGTCCGCTGGTTTGGGTGACGATGGCGGCGACGTGTACTCGGAAATTGACGACCGTAGTGCGGACTATGCCATGGTGGACGACGTTGCTGATAACTCGACTGACAACAGCGCCGACAACGTCGATGCCGATGTTGAATCTGTCGATAATGTCAGACACGAATCAACCGAAAATCCGAAGAGCGATGATGGACCCGAATACGCAGTGTTGGAGGGACCTTAACTTGTAATTATTTACGCTGACTGAAACATCCTGGAGTGAAGCCTTTAGGAAAGTGGAATAATATTTTGAAGGGGATAAAAATCCAATATTAACTGTGTAAATATGCCAACATTGATTGTACATACATCGCCATTGATCAGTTTTCCCTTTTTGATTCCGGATACCCACTGTGTTTGCCAACACAGTACACCAGAGTATTCCTCCCACTCGTGCTAGTGTCTATCTGTTTTCGTGTGTGCTTCGACAGTCATACAGAGCTCGCTCTCCCCTCTGTATGTCTGGGCGTCTCTCTCCTCCCTCTCAGGCTCGCTATCTCTTACTGTCTGTCTGTCTGTCTGTCTGTCTGTCTGTCTGACTATCTCTCTCTCTCTCTCTCTCTCTCTCGCTCTCGCTCACACACACACACACACACACACACACTCTCATATCTATACATGAAATAGGAGCTACCATACAGCATCGTGTCGTCTTGTAACCGGACCACTGGAAACTCTTGCTGCAAACGAGAAAACAATTTTCGCACCCCCAGCATAGGTTTCAGAATAGTTTTACACCCTGGTTGCCTGTGCATAAAAATGTCCCTTGACTTTCGTCAGGTTAAACGAGTGTTTCTCTGATCAGCATTTAATTTTGTTGAAATGACAACTGATTTATTTACCTCTTAAATTTGGAATAATTTCTCTTGCTATCGACCTCTGCTCAGAGTGGTTTTTGGGACGACTCACAAAATCCTGCCAAAGTTTATTTGTACCGATACAATCATATTGAATTTTCAGATTTGAAATACAGATAATATGAATAGTAGCAGATTTATATATGTTAAACTACAAGTCGTCATCATACCAAAGAGCTCGCTTTGGGGCACTGCCAGCTTTAGCAGACACAACTGTACGACACACGTACAATTCCTCGGAATTACAGTAATTAAGTGAGGAAGGAATATATTCGGAATTTCAATGAAAGTTAGTTAAGAAAGTAAGACAATGAAAACTCAATCATATTTCAAAGGGATATCATTTCCTATACTTTGATATATACATCTATGATTTTGATTGCTACATACCCTTTCCTGTTTCATCATATACGTGTTAGATACAGAGCATGGTCCCATCATGAGCAATCTTCAGTTTTATTACATGATGTCTCGATGTGAGTGCAAAGCAGTGCATTGATTTGAATAGGATCATCCGGGGAGTTAGCGAGCCCTGTGAAGGATGTACGGACCGCTTTCTGTGGTTACCCTATCCGATAAAGCCCTTTGACGTCAAGGCGCTTAACGCTAGATGTAAAATATCCATGCGAGCACTGCTATTTTGACTTTCGTTAAAATCTATTTGATGCTGGTCGATAAAGGTAGAATTGCTTGAGGACGCCCTGCATGTAACTAAATGTCGTATAGCGTTAACTGTGAAGAGGCATGTAATAAAATATTATTGCCTGAATACATGGGTTTATGTGTCCTCGCAGCGCAGGACGCAGTTTGCCCTCCTGGCGTCGAGCAAATTGTCACTTGCTCTCGGGCACATATACCCATGTATCCAGACAGTAATATATAATCTTTAGTTTTTGCGCTTTCCTAATCTTAGTATTTTCAGTCTTGACCGCTCAAAGTGTTTAGCCGTCTCTCAAGTCACGCCCTTTAAGGCCTCTTTCTTGAACGTCAGCATTCACCAAGCTTTCGAAAATTCATCTTGAAAATATGTACAACTGACTGTGGAATATTATAAACGAGACTTTGAACAGCATTTAGACAATGGTCATCTATGACGTCGATCAGCAGACATCAGTAACTCATCGAGATCGACAATCACCTCGAGCCGATCAACGTATTCTACTTTGAGTCGTGGATATTATATTTTTGTACAACGACTTTTTCCATCGTATGCGTCAAAGGATTGTGTTTTAAAGTTATTTTCTGAATGCATCTATTCAATAAAATGTTTTTATAAGCAAATCTATGAAATCTCGAATCATTTTCAGTCTTTTCGTCAAGGTTGAATTCAGCTTGAGTGATTGCAGACTATGATTGCTGGTGGAGTCTCTCTGTAAAAGCACTGTGTAGCAGTAAGGGCGCCCTCTCGCGACTGGTCTTCAGTGTTAATCAGCCAATTTGAAGAAGAACGATCAAAATTCAACTATCTGCAAAAAAACAATAAAACCCAGAGCATATAAGAGGGCCTTCTATAATAACAGGGGGTTTAGCCAGGGGGAGGGGAAGAGGGTCACTGTTTAGAAAACTCCCCGGTGGAGGG
>LD347191.1:49787-70633 GCA_001465055.1 Ptychodera flava | reverse complement strand
TAGTCTTATTATAGGCACAGAGAAGGAAGAGAGAGAGAGAGAGAGAGAGAGAGAGAGAGAGAGAGAGAGAGAGAGAGAGAGAGAGAGAGAGTCCCTCTAGGGCACGGAGTTGTTTGAGCAAAGGTCAGTCTGTGGCTTTGGGGTTGACGCTACACATATTTGCGTCATATAACGATCCACTACACACATTGACTGACGTCATCCGCGGAGGACCATTTCCGTCGGAAAGTGAGATTGTCATCGATTTCCAAGTATCCAGGATTTTATTTGCAGACAACTAGTAGCATTTCCGCTCGCATAAAAAATTGAACAGCGTGGTCTCGAACTTTTCTGGTCATTCAAAAAATGTGAATACATTGCTGTTGGAAATTTCAGTTTTGAGACAAAATATAATCACCTTTCTATACTGCAAGAAATGGGGAGGGGGAGAGAGAGAAGCAGGTGTACTTTATTTCTAATTCCTGAGGCTGAGGAGTTGAGGACTGGCATGGACAGTTTAATATACAAAGGTAGAAAGGAGACACTAGACTTGAAAGACCCGGCAGAAAGTTTGACGCAAAGAAAAAAGTCAGAGAGACACAGATTGAGATTTACACTGACATAGGGATGGAGATAGTATTACCCATATGAAACCATGGGATTGCGTACATGTGCACGGCGATACAAGTTACTATTGCAGTGCTAGAATTCAAAGGATATCATGCGACATATTTATGTCACCAAACCGTACAATAGGTATTTCAACGACAGGGGATCCCAACGTCAGTGGCACAATATATTCTTGCAGGACGTACGATGAGTGAACAAATATAGTTGAGTTCCGCCAACGCATTCGCAGAAACGAATTAATTTTAACACTATAAGTCTGAGTATAATTCTGAACAGAGTAACGTGATCTGTCTGTGCGCGTGGGCGCAAGGACATTGTATAATGAATAAACGGCGACCTTTGAACTAGGAAATCTGAGTCATGGGAGTGGTGTTGCTCGCCAGTGAAAGCTGACTACCGTGCTGGTTAAGTCATGAGAAACTACGAAGGGCAAATCTGTTCAGTCTTCATAATTCTTACGATTCATTTGACGATCGCCACAACAGGTAAGAGAACGTAATATTTGAGTCGACGATGCGTATGTACGGAGTATGCAGGCCACCTCTGTTTACGACAGAGATATTGTAATTAAGACCTGTCCGGACTGGCGGCAGAGGCACAGTCAAGAACAAGCTTTGCGCATGCGGACACTCACACATTTGGTAGTGCGGTGGTGCCCTTCAAAGGGCCTTCCGTTTGTCTCTCACATGTGAACATTTCACGCACGCTGTCATTGCTTTGTGGACAAGTGTACATCTAAGTACCACCACCAGCAAGAGACCCCGTCGAAGGGCACCCACTGAAATCTGTACTCGAGAATTTTAACTATGTATCACGCTCTCTATGAAAAGTGGAGTGACCGACCGTGGATGAACGCATTGGTGACCGCTCAAACTAGGAATGAACAATGAACACCCACAAAAGCGTCTCAATGCTGCTACGCGCATATACAGCGCGAAACGTTTATATACTCTGCAACTCTTATAGGAGTATATAAATTCAGTATATGTAGAGAAATAATAGGGTCTGTGATTTCTCAGCATATATCGCTGGAAGTGTTTACATATAACTGTAGCTGTATACAATAAGCATGAGTTGAACCTATACAATAGCTTGGTTAAGTCACTATGTCACGTCTCTTACTCTGAGAGGCCGCCAATGTGGATGTTATGCGATTTTGAAGAAAAGCGCAGACAGGAAACTACGTCTTACGTCTTCTAATAATATTTAACTCTTCCTGGTTAAATAGTGTGTGAAAGACATTGATCATACCATGTACTAGATTCACATTTGCGGACAAACAAGCTCTTTTCCACTCGTCAACAATGGTCTGACGGTCAATCGTGACCCACGCAACATTGGTATTTCACCGTGACCTTTCACCCGCTGCGCGCTGTCTGGTACACTGGCTCATCCGTTGACAAGTTGAGAATCAGCCATCTTTTATTCAATTCCCCTATACATGCAAACTTACACGTAGTAATCGGGGGCAGCGTGAAGCTGTTCGTATGAAAAGGTGTTCGCCGCAAGCGGCGCTCTTGAAAGCACGGTTACAATTTCTTGATGTAGGCTGGTTGCAATTGGTTACCTCTGGATCATGTAGTGATGATCGACACAGAGACGTTGCTTTAATGAATCTGTTTATTGTAGCATAGACTGTAATAGCATTGTCGAAAATGGTAGAATCACAGACAAGGAGAATTGTCTGTGCTAGAATCAAGGAAAGGTCGATGCTCTCTGTATTTAAAATTAAATGGTTACCATGACAATTAAAACTGATAAACAGTCAAGCTGGCATTATAAAATATGATAGCGGCGTGTCCTGCTCCCGTTCTGTTTTATTAGGTATACGAAACATAAAAACAAGACTCATGTATTCTCATCTTTCATGAAACGTACGATCAGCATCGAGTTGTCTATGTGGCAGCCTTCATCCAGTCTATTAAACCGCTTGAATTCATACAACTTATTTGACCCTCAGTTGATTTGAACACAAAAAGTAAATGTGTTTTTCCTGTCTTAGTCTGTTCTCAGTGGCCTTAGCTTACATCGGAGTTCACGTCAATCTATCGGCAATAATCAACATGACAGGTAAAATGCTCTTTGGCAGGCGCCCAGTCAGGTAGCCATATAACTCAGAGCCAGATTCATAATGTCCTTCACATGACCCTCAGACAACCACGTAGTCTGCGCATGGGCAATAAAAGACGCAGAATTAACAAATCATATATGTAATGCCAGGTCAAGAGGTCATATTACTCGATACATTATTGAGCTGAGGAAATCGATGTTGTTTAATTATTAGCATTTTGGTCAGTCTCACTTCACAAAGTACCTTCTCGTTCCGGTGTATTCAAGTCTGTCGGCTCATATCGGTGAGTTGTCGTTGCCGCTCGCTTAAAATAGTAACGCGCTACGAATAAATCCAGGCAGATGCAGCACATATTGGGAATGTTACATCGCCATAGCCAAAGATCACGCCGTCAAATTAAAACGCCTATGTTGAGAAGTATCCATAATATTTAGGAACTAGACTGATTATCATCCTTACCTACAGTGCAGTGGGTAACTTAAAAGTCAGTAAACTAGACGCTATTTCAGGGGAGAAATTCCGAGTACCCAACCAAGACTCCAAGTGTTTTCATTACTCTATTTTTTGCCTAATCCCTAGTCAAAGTATTTTTGATTTCGGGGGTTTGACGAAGGCCGAAAGCGAAGTGTAGGGTCAAGGCTATTCATTTTGATGATACCGCGGTTTCTTAGAGCCAAGACTAATTCGTGCAGAAGGGGGTCCAACCGTCCATGATGACGTAAGCTTACTAGATGACAACCCACAAGTTGTTGCAAAACCGGCTACCGTTACACAACATTTAACAGGCAGCGGAATAAGAACTCACTAGCTGCCCACTCATGATATCCTATTTGTGAATTTAATTCAGCGTCCGAAGTGGTACGGCTGGTTAATGGCACAGCGCCGAATGAAGGGCGCGTTGAAATGTACATAGAAGACAGAGGAGGCTGGTTACCTGTGTTGTATTACTTGGCAACAATATCTGGACCTAGAGAAACATGGACTCCCACGGCCGCTAACATCCTGTGCAGGGAATTAGGTACGTTGTTTCTTATCATATTTTACACCCGGACTGATGTTTTAAGTACCCTGAGGCACAAATGTTACATTCTCTGATTCTCGCAGGCCAGAGCAATAATTTCCGCTCCGCTGACCTACGCAAAAATCCTTTTAGGCGTTGGGTGATGAGACTCGCCGAAGAGGGCGTGGTGTACGACGATGAAATGTTATCGTTAGGATATGTATATCTTCTCTATACTCTCATTCTAATAAATGAATTACTTTGTAATGTGTCGTCCCTTATCGCCTGCCTCAGCTGTGCCACTGCTTGCACCTCCGGGACGCTGATCCCTATACGCCTTCGCTTTACCACGTCGCTGTTCCTTCAGCTTTTGCCCAGCTCGATATTCTGCCTTTTGTATTTTCTTGTCATCTTCTTCATCTGAAGCTAACTCGTGGGCGACGTACTCATCTACCGTTTTCCATCCGTTCTTGGACATGTCTGCTAGCTTGATTAGTTTTTGTCTATGTTTGATCATCGTAATACCTTCCACCATTTTTTCTTTGGCCTGGATGTATTTCGAGTCTTCTATTGCTTTAACTGCGCTTTCTATGTGGTCCATTACTTGCTCGTTATGCTTGTACTGCAATTCATTTCCTTTCTTTCTAAATGATGGCTTTTCCACCCACTTCATCGCTCTCAATGCTTCTATCTGATTGGAAGAGCTGGCCGCTTGTGCTTCCTTGAGTTGATTTGCCATCGTGGAAACCCTCGATGTTACCAGCGTGTCTAACTCTTGCATCATCTGGCTCGTCACCCTTCCCATCGCTTCGGTAATTCGTTTGGTCACTTCTTCCTCGGGAAGAGCCACGATTGTTCTTTTCGCCGCGCTTGATTGCGATGTCGATGGCGTCGATGTACTGCCACCTGTTGTACTATTCTGGATATTGCGAGTTGCCATCACTGAGAATAAGCTGAGTTATGAGCGCGCGAAAAATGAATCCGTTTTTTGAAGATAACTTGGACGAACCCGTCTGTAGGCTGCTGAAGTGCCTGGCTAGACTGAATACCCAATTCCAAACTTCCAACTTATAGCTCCGTAGCCCCGCCCACGCATTAATCATTAATGCCACGTGCCAAATTTACGTAACGTGAAGACATCAATTTCTCTCTATACTATCGAACCGCGAGAAATTATATATCTCTGTATAGTTTGGTCGCGAAATTTTTTCGGGCTTAAATCAAAAGTACACGGATGTCTGTCAAGAAATGTCATATTCATATTACTTTCTCTCTGAGGATCCTGCAAAATCATTTTTTTCGTCCTGTTTATTTGAAGGATTTTATAATTGGATTTATAGGTTTACTAATTAGCTTTTGTATGTTGGACCGTTGAGGCCGGAAGAACATCGCCCTCAACGTTAAATCAAAAGAAAATAGTGCCCACTACAAAATTGCTGTACACAAGTTGTTGCGAACTATGGACGATGATGATTTTGTGATCATGCGTGGCTTTGTTGATTAGAGGCCATGAAATATAAAATACATCACATTATTTAGATATCGAATTTAGAAGCTTAAGGCTTACTAACTGTCCTTCTGTGACCTCTGGCGATTGTAGTAAACTAAATCAACTCCAAGAGATTCACCAAAGTCTTCATCCAGTGTCTGGTTATCAATTCTTAGTAGCTTTTGCCGAGTGGTAATGTAACGTTATCGGTCATAATTCTGTTCTTAAATTTTGCCAGCTGCATTGTTTTGAACAGACAATAATCGGTTAAAACAGAACGTAAACATGTGCTTGACCTTAACCTTTGATCCGTTCTTGACCTCTTAAATCTGTCGCCCTCGCCTCTCCACGGGCGTTATACTCACCAACTAACCACTATGATGGTGGTCAAAGCAAAAACTGAAGTGACTAAGCCAATACTTGTATCAGATTTTAAATCCGACTTTTCACTGCCATACACGTACTAGTTAAAACTTGTACCTGTACAACAGCGACATCAACGTTGAATTGTCGATCCTAAACACATAGTACAACAACTTAATGTAGCAGCTTAACAGAACAGCTCCGACGCATACAGAAGGTGAAAGGCGAACGGCCTTGGTCCAAGCTTATTTAAAATATATATGCCCTCAGACAACTTAAAAGCGAAGTTTGTAGATCCCGGGCCCTAAATAGGAATTCTCTATACATAAAATAGAACAAGACGCGCCATTTTATGAACAGAATGGAATTGAAATTATTTGTGTAATTTAGAACGGAGAAACAGTAAAAAGTTCAAAGTCTTGTTGAAAGTCTTGCTGTATTATGAGAGAGATATTTATAGTTTAAAGAGCAATGTAAATGCTGTGGTTTTGAAATCGTAATATGTAAAGGTTTTATTAGATACTAAAATTCGAATTTTTGCGGAGACTGTATATTTTGGTGAATATTATCCCCTATAATTTAAAAGTCATGTATGGTTGGATCCTCGGCAGTGTTTACAAATATCACCAAATCTTCTTCATCATAAAAAGTAGTCCAAACTGACCCCTATTCATTCCTCCCCATATCGTATACTGTATCAAAAATTATGACCCTTGCCCATGATAAACCAGCCCGAGTCGCCTCTCCGTTTAAATGCTCCCCGGGTCCTTAAGCACTTAGATAATTTTTCTTCCATGCCACTCACCATATTACGGTAGAGTCATAGACAATAGAGGACCCCTGCCGTGTCTGAAAAAGAGAGTGTTGAACAATCTATTGTGAGCTTTGTGTGAAACGCTGCGGGGACGATGTCCTATTTCGGTGTCTCTCTCTGCATATTGTTGCTAGTGGGTTGATAGAGGTTTTTTTTTGTAAATCTAATTGAGATAAAACACAATGGAGAAATGATACTAGTAGATTTCCATGATCGGCAAAGTCAACAATCAACGCACCAATTCCATTAGCACCATGACTTGTATTATATTTTGTCACGGTCAATTCGTGTGCCTGAACAATCTGTGTCGATTCCGGAACCTGTCAGTGCGAGCCTTTTTTAATCACTTTCGTCATAACCTAATTATGGCCACTCTATTCTTTCAAAAGGTTACAAGGGGGCCGCTTCACATGGATACGACCGTGGTGCTCTTGTCCGAGATCAAAGACTACGCATATCTATAGTTCGATGCGACGAGGAATTCCGAACACTGTTCAATTGCTCTTACACTTTTCAGTCTCAGAACACGTTCACTGCGGCCGCCACAGCTAATTGCTCTTGTAAGTATCTGCATTGATTGCAACTTTTGTGTGATATATTTACTTATATTTGTTTTATTCTGGGAACTCTGAGGCTGTCTGAAATCTGTATGCATTCAAGCTGTGAAGTATCGCGCTCACACATGTCTGCGTACGTGGGGTCAAATCTTGACAAACGCTCATCAAATTGTAAAATATACATGTAATGCAATCAGTGGCAAATAAAGAGTGCTCCGCTGAAATGTGTGCAATTTGTCAAAAGTTTGCAAATACTTCAACTCTACGGGATATGGATTTTGCACATTCGATCCTGGAAATTGCATTTATAATAAAATTGTTCGTATAAGACAGTATTTATGTTTCATCTGCCACGAGTTATTTGTTTTTGAGATGATATAACGTCGACTCATCATGTCATCTCACGTGACACGTAGCCGATCGCTTGTTTTGGTTAACGGTTGTTTCACACTACGATCGTATTATACTAGTGTTTATAGTTCATGTGCAATTGACTGTATAGGTTACACAACATCCATTTCCACGTACAGTACTATGTACTAAAGGCGAGTAAAGACGACTCCACGAACGGAACGGAAACATACTGAGTTCACGTGACCGTGCCCTAGTCGCGACATGTATTTATGCCTAACAAATGCTTGTGTTACCTAATATGAAACCCATTGAGCGCCAAAGTCAATTATTTTCAATTTTATAAAATTTACTTCCAATTTTTTTTCAGGTTCTTCCCAAATTTTTGATCAAACACTATAGCCAATAAATAGAAACGTCCATTTGGTCCAAACTTGTCAACAAAACCGAAAAAAATTAAAAATATGGGAAAATATTGCACTAAAATTTTGGGCGGGAAAATTTACAGCGCTCAAAGGGATACTTATTAAAGCAATGGATGGCTCACAAACGATAGCCTTGTTTCCATTCAATCAAGTTCACGTCGAGATAAATATTTTTCGCACTTGAAATAAATAGTCTGCCGCTAAAACTACGCATACAAGTATCGCATTTAGCTATCATTAAAATATTGCACTAAAATTTTGGGCGGGAAAATTTACAGCGCTCAAAACGATAAAAATTAAAGCAATGGATGGCTCACAAACGATAGCCTTGTTTCCATTCAATCAAGTTCACGCCGAGATAAGTATTTTTCGCACTTGAAATAAATAGTCCGCCGCTAAAACTACGCATGCAAGTATCACATTTAGCTATCTTGACTAACTGTAAGATTAACTTTTGTGGTCTGCAGGTAGCGTTTTGGCAAATGGTCAGGTGGCCTAGCAACAAAAACAACAAACAGACTTTAACGTGTTAGTGTTAGATATGATCAATAGCCTATTGCATCACAATTTGAAGTAAAGCTTTTTAAAGAGTTGATATAATTAAAAATCTGATCGATTGTGTTAATTCGGGACGTGTAAGTTACAGATACCCCAAATGGATGATACGTATAGCTTACGTGTTTAGTTGATTCAAACTTATTTTCCAAATATTTATCCATAACAAGGGCAGTGGATTGCTTAAATGAACTTATTAGTGGTAAAAAGTTAATGTCTGTCTGTCTGTCTGTCTGTCTGTCTGTCTGTCTGTCTGTCTGTCTGTCTCTCTCTCTGTCTCTCTCTCTCTCTCTCTCTCTCTCTCTCTCTCTCTCTCTCTCTCTCTCAGCGGTCACTCCTTCAGTCACTCCCCCACTCATCAACTGCGGTGATCCAGGTCAAGTGGAGAATGCCAACAGAACTGGAACTGTGTATTCGTACAACAGCAGTGTCAAATACATGTGCCTTGACGGCTATCACATTAATGGGGATGACGTCATACGTTGTACTCTCGATGGCACGTGGACAGCGAAACCATTATGCATAGGTATATGTAAGCCTGATCATTCTTAAATTCAACTATGAGTACCTTTGATGGGTGAGACCTACGGCCCTTTCTTGTCAATGATCCCCTTAAAATGAAACCTGAACGAAGGCAATATCTTTACTTACTCATCAACTGATATCAGCCGTACAACCACTGCTCCATTAACATGGTTTTTTTTGTATATACTCAAAATAATGTGATTTATATTGGTGAAGGTGAATGTTGTCGGACTACTCTCCCGAATTCCTTTCAAGGAGAAGTTGTTGAACGAGATTCCAATATTGACAGATAATGCAAAAAGAATGCTAAACGGAAGTCACTTTGCTCTGTGAACAATACGTTCCTTTTGATCCTTTCCAGGCTTGCGATGATCACGTGTCGGCTAGCAGTGATCACCTCTTATGCGATGTCAACCTATCGAATTCTAAAGAGCTGCTTAATGCATATGCCAGCAAAACTTCGGCCAATTATAACTAAATTTCGAAGTTAGCTTAAAACGTGATTATTTTCTGTTCACAAATGTTCTTTGCTTGCATATCTTTGCAGAACACGGATCAGTGACAGAGCCGTCAAGTGGAATCGGTAAGAAACATGTGTTTTATTATTATAATAGGCAGCTTCTCAGTGTAGTGAACGTTACTACATTATCACGTATTTAGTCTCACTTTGCTTCTTCTTTCAATATATGATGTCTGCTTGCCATGACATCATTCCTAATTTATCAAAATGCATCGATATATGCCTTCCTTGGTTGTTGGATTTTCAAGAGAAAATAGATAATTAGAGCAACAGTACATTTTACAACTTACGTCATAAATTAGTGATTGATTAATCGATTGATTGATCGATTGATCTATAAATTGATATATTTTTTCAGGACTTATAATAGGAATAGCTGTCGGAATAGTTGCAGTTACTGTAGGCGTTTTTGCTGTGGTCTTTTTCATATGCAGAAGGTAGGTTACATTTTTGTCTGTCTGAACTTTTCTAAACGCCTCGTGTTGTTCCAAAGGCACAGAAACGAAAATAGTTCGTGTCCTGAGGACCGTCGTCCGCTCCCTATTGAGTTTCGCTAAAATGTTGTCTCCGTCTAAACCATGCGAATGTTTTTAACTTTAAACAACATTTTGAGAAATCCCTCATGCAGTATTGTTGTGGCCTGCTCCGTGGTGCACTTTGTACGGGCTTTAAATTTTTGCTTCAAAGTAAATTCACTTAATTGCGTTCCAACATTGACACAAACAGGGCGGGAACTGTACCCCAAGTTATACTTTGTGTGTATTGACCTTCGTCAAACAACACATTGCAATGCTTAACATGCTTGGGTGCTGATACGCAGCTTCGCTAAGCATAGCAACTGATTTCTGTGCACACGTAATGCATCAGCTATGATGACCCACTTCATCAAACAATTATGCATGTGGCAGAAAAAAAAAACCTTGACCAATCAAAAACTGACAAGTTGATATATCGCCATGACAGTAGAAGCCTGAAGGAACTCTGAGACCGCTAACTGTACCTAGTGTTGCCTGTGGTCTTTCAACTTTATGGTGTGTGAAGTTGCAATGCGGAGTTAATTCTAAGTGATCGTCTATAACTTCGAATAAGATTATTGACTTGCCATTGGCAGAAAGACTATAAACTTGGGGCTGCCTAATTGGACTGCCAGAACACGCAGCGAAGATCTTGTATCTGCTGCAACTTTGTGTCAAATCCTATTGAAGATGCTTTATAGTATTCTTGATACTTTTAAAGGCGAAATAATGCTCTCTGTACGCCAAAAGCATGAAGAAATGCCCACATTTAAATGCGGCCACAGCCAGAAGACAAATCAGAAATAGGCAAATGTTTTCACAAGTCTTCAATTATACAGTTGATATAAGACGTGTATCTTTTATACATTAAGAAAAATTAGGGAATCTTTTCAGCAATTTACCAATTAAAGCGACTACAATGACAAAAAAGGAATTTTAGCAATAAATAGCACCACACTGCTAATCTACATTTATCCACCGCCATGGAGGATAATGGCCACGGTATCGGTCAAATCGAGGCAACGATGGATTCACTTTCCTTTTTTGATGGGTGGTCACGCTACTGCCCCATTGTATAAAAATCTGCATGCACAGTGTTATTGTGTATTGTGTCGACGTCATCTATTCTTGCACCTTCTCTTTGGAGCCTCCCCTTCGTCTCTCCTTCTGTCTCATCAGTCTACCTTTGTCTATCACTCTCCTTCAGTCCCTTTTCGTCTCAGCTCTGTCTCTGTCTGCCTGTCTGCCTGTCTGTCCTCGGCCTCTCTGTCTTTCTGTTGGTCTCTTACTCTCTGTCTCTCTAACCTCTTAGTCGTGCGTGACTGGCAAGTTATGTCAATTCTGTTGTAACAGTTGTAAACGTCGCTATTCGCTTCCACCTTATTTAATCACCATTCCTCTTGTCTTTCCCTTTATCATTTCATGGTGTTCTGCTCTTTCTGTGCTGTTCACACAATTCAGGAAAAGAGAACGCGTTTCCAGAAAAGGTGCTGGACCAACGGGAACAAGACAATATGACCCGGTACCTGTCACCGGAATAGGAAAATGTGAAGAAAGTGGTCAGAGCCTCGCTTTCGATAGGACTTCAAATGCTGATGTCGAGGAGGACTATTACACTGAAATAGACAACTTCAAGGCAATAGGTCAGCAAGATGCCACACGGGGTAATCAGGACGATGAGATACACAGAAATGAATGTGCTCATGCGCAGTCGGATAACGTCGTCAACATTTGTCGCGAAGTTAGCGAAAGCAGTGACCAGTCGGCAGATTGCAACAAAACGAGACACAGTTGTGATATCGATGCCAATTATGAATGTCTCAGACAAAATCACCACAATATCGAAACCGACGGCATCGATATCGATGGCACCACCGTTACTACCGACGCTGAAAGAAAACTCGAGGCCGGGAAAAGTGGATCTGTCGACAATGTTGCCTATGAATCTGCCGACTTGCATGATGACCACAGTGACGTGTATACGGATATTGATGACGACATTGGCAGCCATGGTACGGTGGATAACATAGCGTATGAGCCTGCTACTGGTGTCACTACAACTGCTGACATTGGCGGGAACACTGTGGATGATTTTGAACAGGAGTCTTCGGACGGCACCCAAGATGATGCTCCCGCTTATTTCGTGCTGGACGGGCCTTAAGTTGGCCAAAATTTTCGGAGAGTGTTGTGCATTTAAAGCCCCACTAGCTGTATCTCTTGAAATTTGTTGACCTCAAAATATCGACCTATTATCTCCTGGTTTTCTCTGAATTCTACCGTCAGTAGGGATATAGGCTTTTACCGCATTAGGAAACCATTCCTTTGTGAAACATTTGACAAGTAAAATTCAAATTTTAACGGTCATTGTGATTTTCCGCCATTTAAAAAATGGTAATATTACAGAGAAAACAGAACATACAATGTCAAATTTGAAAACATTCACCTCAATGCATTACATTCGAATATTCTGTGCAGTTTACGTAAAAATTTCAGTGCCACGGTCCTTGCTTTTTTTGCATGGGACTGCGATGTAATGAGTGGACACACATTTAATCTCAGTTTAATGATCTTTACCTTGTTCAAAATTGCACATACAGTCCAAGCGTAGTCAAAAATAAGTGTATACACACAACAATATCAGTACATTCTCACAAACTTATTTTAGTTTCAAAGTAAAATCATAAAAATAATGCTTAAAAATACAGCTAGTGGCGCTTTAATCATTACAGTGAACGCAGATGTCTTCCGAATCGAAGCATACTGGAACAGGATGAAAACTATATAGATATATAGTGTTAACATCAGGATATTCCTCTGTGTTCTCTGGCAAGTTCTCTGCAGTGCTCTACCTCCCTGCCTTCGTATTCACAAATGGCTTTGGATGAAAAAATATCCGCAATTTCAGAAATACGCTCTTCTAAATTTCATGCACATGACTGTCGTACTTTTAATTAAAATGCAAGCAACATTGAAGTATGTATGTATGTATGTATGTATGTATGTATGTATGTATGTATGTATGTATGTATGTATGTATGTATGTATGTATGTATGTATGTATGTATTCTATACTATCTATCTATCTATCTATCTATCTATCTATCTATCTATCTATCTATCTATTTTTGCTTGCGACTTAAATTTTAGCGTGATAGCTTTAACTTAACCGTAGCAAGTACATCTTGCGCACGCGTCATGTGTTCGTGTTGATGTGTCTATGTGCTTAAACAGGCTCCCACCAAAACCCGGTGCACACGATCAAATGGGCATTCTCAATCAATAATGTACCCCATCTCTGCCCATAATGGACGAAAGCGAGCTTTTCACTCCATAATTTACGAGTTGAAGCCGAGTACGATATGGAATGCAAAGTACACTCGAGTCCGTTACGGACTGGGAAGGGTACATTACAGATATTACTTTATAGTATTGGCGATGCCAGTAAATTTGTACATGTAGAAAACATCTGCTGCCACAGTGCTGGTGAATCGGATACCTTATCAGTGATGACGGGGATGACGTCACAGAATTCACTGGTATTGCCGAAGCTGATATATAATGTGTGACATTGCACATGCAAAATATCTACTAGTGCAACTACTTACGTCTAATATGAAATTTGTGGAGAGAAATGGTGACTTCATCATGAGTTTGTTTACCTGCAATAAGATCTCGACGGTGTTGTGACAATTTAGCTTGACAAATTTAAGAATGTTTGTTTGCCTTTCGGGTCCATCCTTTAGTACCACAAAGGGGATTACAACATCAATGTGATTGTAATACTGGACCATGGTGCAACGTCACTTGTAGTTATTCAGAACCTTTTGTTTTAGGTATAGGTCAAGAGATTTTAACAGTTTTTCTTCGAATATAATGTAGATTTAGTGTGTGTAGAAATAATATTTCATTCTTCAATCCGTAAGAGTCTTTTCAATGATACTTTCTTCCATGTAATATAATTGCGTATTTTTTCACATTTATGTATTTTACTGTTGATTGTCATCGTTTACACTGAACGGCATTATGCTGTTGCGTTTTGATATCGGCGCTGAAGTGTTGGTACACGTTCGCACATAAAGATTGACTTCCTTTGACAAATTTAAACGCCAGTAAACGCAGTCCGTCGTCTTTCTGAAGTCCGTGTAATTTGCGGTTGCGAACGCGGCCTCATTCGATAAAGCCTTTTGAATGCCATTTCTGGGCTTTTTCTTCGCGATGTACACCTTGTCTATGGATTCTGATTTGATATACCTAAAAACAGCCCCATTTTTATTACCCATAGTTCATGTTCTTGTCAGTTATTACAAATAAAGGTTCCATTTAAGCTATATGACAATTGTTCATGAATGTTTGTATAATGTCGATCATTTGAATAAGACGCCCTTATGTTCCTGTCACTTATGTTGTCCTGGCAACCATCATTCATCTTTTTCCCACCACGCTTCAAGGAGAACAGGAGACAGATATACTCGCATGACGATTTAAAGAAATCAATGAACCAGCATTTTCTGCAGCTCCGTCAGCCGAGTGGTTACGTTGCGCGATATGAAAGACCGTGATTTTACATATGATCACGCAGCGACGTTTGATATGTGGAATTTAGAACGTGGTGATTTAACATTTCATTGAATGAATGCTAGAGAAGTCTTCGTGGAATTCATTTTTTATCACGACTGTACAATTTTCATCAGCAAACTTACCAATGCTCTATTACAAATTACAATGCATCTGACCTGGAGTTTCGTCGCACAGTAATTTTCCGTATCAGGGGACATGAAGTCCAATGTGGTCCCTCTACGGAAGACAAGTTTACAAAGAAACGTTTTAAAATATGTTGAATGTTGACAGTAAAACTGGCACGATGCCCATATAATATGGGCCGTTCGTCGAGAGATCGCATTATTTCCACATTCACTTAATATGGGCTTAAAGTGAACATCTCATTGTCGTGATAGGTAAATTTGTTACATTTTCACGATTGTTTTGTTTATCTTTTTATTTAGTGTTTTCATTGATATAACTGTCGACCCATAAACGTAATGATTTATAACAAAATGGCAAGTCTCAGGGCTATGAAGATGAACACTTCTTTGTGGTTTAAAAGTGGCCCTATCAATGCAAAGGGCTGCAAACTAGTAAACACCGATACACAAAAAGAAGACGTGTCCATCGGGAGTTAGCCCTGGGTCCATAGCTGTGGTGTTTTCAGACTGGGTTAAAAGTCGTAAAAGTCAAAGTCAAAACCAGCCCGTTAAAGGCAGAAATCCCGTCTGAAAACAACCAAGCTATGGACCCACAGCTAATCGAGAGTACACGTATTTTAGTTTCTTATCGAATTTGACGATGGCATTATCACTTTCATGTTTCACTCTAGGCAGGGCAACCTAAAACGTCCAAGTCAGTTCCGTCTGCACTTTGTTTCCATCAAATGTCGTCCCTTGCCATGCCTTACAGACAGTTACACCCTTTACTTATCTTTGTCTAAATGCAGGGAACGGAAGGTAAAGGGGCGCCATCTTCGAGAGATCTCTCACGGGACAAACCGAGAAGGGGATACGTTGAATGCATTTGAGGATGAAACTTGGGGAGATGCAATGGCATATGAAGAAATCCCTGAATTGTCGAGGGCACCAGATCAAGCAGAGATGCATCATCGCGGTGGAAACAAGCGGCACGATCGCGTCAAAGATTCACTGAGCGGTCCTAGCGATGAGAATAAGGGACCAAGGGAAAGACGCGCTTTTCATGATGGTCCAAATAAATCTGCCTATCAGGATCTTGTCCCAGGAACACGAAGTGAACATTTGTACACCGGTCTCAGTCACAACGATGACTACCAAGGTGGTGATGACGCAATCAGAACAGACAACGAATCGCCGACGAAGAGGGCGTACACGTCTCTTGATCCTTCACTGATGAGTGACAAGTCATACTGTCGTCTTGTCAACAGCAGTAACCCTGGTGATAATAACATGGTTCATGGAGATACTCCGAGTGGAACCACATACGAGCCATTGCGGCCAGAACTAAAGAGTGAACAGACATACACTGGTTTAAGGTAGAATGCGCCTCGGGGACAGACATACACTGGTTGAAGGTAGAATGCGCCTCGGGAACAGTCATACACTGGTTTAAGGTAGAATGCGCCTCGGGAACAGACATACACTGGTTTAAGGTAGAATGCGCCTCGGGAACAGACATTCGGACTCTCAACTGAAACTTTTACAGTATTCTTTTGGCCTACTAATCATGAGGGTTCATTTTAAAGCTTATGGAGTAAACAAAGTTTTCACCGGTTTAGTTTGGGGAAAATCTTGAATTTAAATCCCCCTTCGAGATGACACAGGGTTTGCAGCCATTTTGAATTTGAAATGTGAGGTAAATATTGGGTAATACGTTTCACTGTGAACCCCAATTTTTGTCGTTTTGAAAGAGAATAGTTGAAAGTTTGATTAGGGAAAGTTTGAGCAAAGTTAAGTCTTTCATTTTGGCGACGCGAACTACCTTAATTTTTTTTACAGTAGAATTGCCACTTAATATGATGCAAATCTTCTGATAACCGTTTTCCATCAAGGACATCAACACAACTGAAATTGATACCTCTAGTACATTTTTTTTGTAATTTGATCATTCACAGTAAGAATGCAATTTAGACAATTCTTAACCTCAAGGATTATCCCAAAGCACATTTCTGGATGAGACTGCGAATATTTTTATAGTGAATTTCAAATAGCTTGGAATTACAACATGATTGCCTGATAAGACGATATCTGACGATAGAAGGTAACGCCACCTAGATTTTGCAACAATTTAACCCAATACGACGTTCACTGTGCCACAGTCAATATCATCAGTGTTGCTGCGCTCTCATTGAAAAAACTCGCCAGAACAATGACTGCTGATTGTTATATTGCCTTTATCACATTTCCCTTCGACAAAACTGCACATAACGCTAACGATAGGTTTTTTCTCGGTACAGTGTGTACGAGTCGGTACAAAAATTGATGTTTCCTACACTGAAGGTGTTCTGTAAGTGAGAACAGTGGGCGTCGTTTCGGGTTAAATTGTTGCAAAATCTATCGAAGGAGAACGTTCGCAATCTGTGCAATTGGCGTTAGTTTCTTTCGCTGGAAACCGTGACTTTTTCTAATCACCCATGCACGTACTTCAACTCTCTTTGAATCTTTTAAACTACAGAGACCTGGTTTGGCTTTCACGAACATTATCATACTTATGCCCAAGATTCTTCAGCAAATCGACATCTTTGTGTAAAATACTGGCGCATTTACTTCAGAAAAGACTATTTCACAACATCGATATAGATGTCTTTTCAGACTGACAATCAGACAATCATCCGATTTTCCCAATCAGACGATTCGAGAAGAGTATGACAAAGAATATCACTCTCGTTTTAAAATGAATCAGACTAAATTTTGTCTCCTAAGAGCCCAAGTGTAGGAGGTTATTATAACAAATTTTTTTTAGTTAAATTAAACGACTGATGCATCATTAGTTTGACCTCTGACCTGAAATTAGCGTAATAGTTTCAAATTGATAACTGACTGGATATATCTGCAGTTCCAGCGTAGATATAGTCAGGTGACTTTTTGCTGTAAGAGCTCAGCTCGCACATAGACACGCCTTCGGTGTGCATTTTAACTTCAAGTTGAAAGTACAACGCTAGCACAGGTTGTTTTTAAATCAGACAAAATCGTTGTGACGTTGGACGAATCAGTGTGAAAACTGTTATACATGACTACCAAGAAATTCAATCGATTGAAGGACTTACAGTTTAACCATTTAAATGAACACCCACATCTAATTAACAAATGCCAGTGAATCTTCATTTTACGGCTAATTTTAACACTTTAACACGTCCAATTCTCTGCGAAGCACATGGATATCACATAGTAGATTTTAAATTACTCTATTAATTTATATTTTGAATGTTTCAACAGCCCTGTTTCACTTGAAAAGGCAGTTGTGTATTGACTTATTTATTTACATTTTTATTTACATTTTGTTTCGTTTTCATTTAACATCAGTAAACCAGTTCTATCAAGAACAGATTTTGATTTTACCTGTCATGCTGGGAGTCCTACTTTCCCATCGAGGGAGGCAAGAGTTTATTGAATAAAAACTCCCACCATTGATCGAATCCCACGCAGGCGAATGTGTGACAGAAATTTCCAACAAGTGTGAGACATTTCCCCTCAGCGCATTTGAGTGTTGGATTATTCCAGTTTTTCTCATGTACCGTTGATATTTTCAAAAATTGCAGTTTTTGCGTTTATTATAAAGGACATCGCTGTCAGCAACGAATTTATTTGACATGTTTCACTTGTCTTTGAAAAATATAAGCGTAGTCTAAATGAATCAAATGTTGTGCGAAACTTGTTTACACGAACATAACTTTTCTTTTCACCACTGCATGCTCAGCATTGCGTAATAATACATAAATCCCAACAACCATATCAAGGCGTGCCTTTGCCCATTTTCATATATTTGTCACCGACGAGGGAGGACAGAAAACCTATTGACTTTGAAGTGTGTCGTCTGCCCCGGCTGCCTGCCATTCGCCAGGTAATAGCTATGTCTTGAGCGCGATGGACAGTAAATGACCAATCAGCATTCGTCAAGCGAAAACAGTGAAATAGAAACCACACAGGCATTCTCACACTCCCGGCATAACAGCCCGAGGAACGTGAGAAAGGTAAGCATTTATCATTCTCTCACCTCTCGTGACGTTTTCCAACAGTGCCCTTGCTGGGCGTTGTCACCAGCTGTAAATAAATACATGTACATCTTTCAATATCTGCCTTATCGTTTGGTTTCCTTCAGCCTATGATTCCTTAGATGTTGCCGTTAGCATGAATATAAGACGCTGAGCACCGTGTTTCCATTTTCTTTAGATAGAATGCGCCTCGGAAATGTATATTTGTCCAAGTACTCTCAAGTTTTACAATACCTTTTTCATTTAACTCCTGTGGGGCCCATGTTAAATGTCTCGTTGTAAGGAAAAAATTCACTGTCTGAGTTTTTCGAAAATAGAAAATTTGGTCCTTCGCCCATGAAGTTAACACAGGAATTGTGGCCATGTTGGATTTTAAATATCGGTAAATGTTATATTGTTTTATAACACGCCACATGCTCATTCCGTGTCGCTATTCGCCAGAATACGTCAATTGACGAGAAAAATAGATACGTCTAGTCTCCACCAAATCGACAAAAGTGACGTCAGAGGGTATTTTTTGAAAAGCTATTTCCCTAGGGAAACAGTTCTGACCAAATTTTGAAAAGTGCCCGGTCACGTGACCGTAGTGTCGTCTGCAGCTTTGCAACAATGGCGGGTGACTAGAACGTGATGTGCGTCCGGGATAGGTGACGACACATTCTCTAAAACAGATTTTCCAACATTTACCAACATTCCAACAGCGTAGGAACTTGAACAGCTCATCGACGGAAAAGATTAAGGTGCAACTAAGGATGTTGCTAGGTATGCTTAGAATATTTGAAAGAAAGTGGTACCGCGTACAACTGAAAGCGCTGTGGAAACATCGTCCAGTAAACTTGTCACAATGGATTGTTGCGGTGCAAAATATCAAAACACATTAAAAACTATATAACAATACAACATGAGCATGTGGTGTGTTATAAAAACCTATAGCCTGGTCTTTATTCGGGCTATAGCGCTCGTCTATTACCCCTCGTGGCCGTGTGTTACCAGAAACACATCGCTATACCCCTCGGCCTACGGCCTCGGGGAATAGCGATGTGTTTCTGGTAACACACGGCCCCTCGGGGTAATAGACGGTCGCTATAGCCCTCATGACCAGGCAATAGGTGTTTAATAGGTAATTTGTTTCTCGAGTACTACTTGAAACTTTGCACACGACTCCCGATTTTTATATTGTAACGCTTTATTGAGGACAGTTTGAGTAAAAATTGAAGCGTTTCACTTTCAAGGTGCATTCTACCTTTAAAGACGGTGATTTCGGTCACTATCGAGTCAGTAAAAATACTTGTATGATATAATAGCGCCCGGTCTGGGGAAAAGCGGAGCTCTTTTCCGCTCGGCGTTTCCGGAGAATTCCCTAGAAGGGCGCCTCATGCGGTGAAACCCCAATGAAATTAGCTATAAGCCATGTCTATCCGCGAACGAACATATAAAATATAGCTAGCTACCGTGGCATCGTAGGCTAGCTACCATCAAGCAATGTTACACGCATGCAGATTGTGATGTTTCATACACGATTTCTTTTGAATCCATAGGCGTCCTATTGATCTGTCACGGTAACTTGCAGTCACCGAAGTATCCGTCACATTCACTATGCAAGGGCAGAACCGCCTTTGGGACTTCCAAACTTTTAGAATCAATATCTGACCTTCCATCCACTGGGGCTTATTTAAAGTTCTTGGTGTAGGGAAAAAAATGCAAGGTCTTATTTTTTCGAAAATCGGGACTTTTATTTTCACCCGAATTTAATTTGTGGCCATTTTGAATTCAATTTCAAATATAGGCGATTTTTGCATAATTTGTTTCTATAGTGCCAAACTTTGCAAGCTTGACTCCCGATTTTTATTGGTGATTTTAAAAGAGAACGGTCAAAGTTTCAAAGTTTTGGTAAAGTCTTCACTTTCGAAGCGCATACTACCTTAAGACGATGTCGTTATGATACCTGATAACAGAATTTTCAAGCAGACCGGTGTAATTTTAAGGTAGAACGCGCCTCGGCGACAGATATTAGGACTCCCAAACTTTTACAATTTTTTTTTCCGATATGCCACTTAGGGGGTTCATTTTAAATCTATCTGTGTTAGAAAACTTTACACCGGCTTAGTTTTTCGAAAATCGAAAATTTCATTTTATCCCCAGAGAGTAAGCATAGGGATGGAAGCCATTTTGAATTTCAAATATCGGTAAATCGTGGGTTATTTGTATCTCTAGTAACAAAATTTGCACGGTGACCCCCGATTTTTATTTTTTATTTAGTAAGAGAATAGCTGACAGTTTCACTAAGCAAAAGTTTAAGTCTTTCACTTTCTGGTAGG
>LD347191.1:16551-36201 GCA_001465055.1 Ptychodera flava | reverse complement strand
GACAAAATATTCGCACGGCCGGCGCGCGGTATCCGCGACGGCGTAGCAGGAAGTCGTGATCCCTATTCATTTTGAAAGGAAATACAGAAGACCATAAATAAAACTAAAATTCTTGTTCTGAAAATAAGCGAAAAAATTTACAGAAACCCTGTCTCATTGTCACTATCAGGAGAGGTGTGAAATTCTGTATTTAAACACGTATTTGAAGATCGTGCAATCTTCTGAAAATCGGAAGAGGTCGTCTAGTCAAACCTTTCAAATATGCAAACTTCACACATTTTTCAGTCCAATATCCTGCAAACTCATACAGTAATTGACAGTAGAAATGAAGACATCGTGTCTAGAAGCCACTCCAAGCGTGAGTGTTATGAACGTCTGACTGTGAGACCATTTCATAGGGCCTCATTGTTATATTTAAAATCGATACGATACGTTTTTACAATATTTTTTTATATCTGTCCTTTATATCTCTATTCCTGTGAGTCTTCAGGTTTTATTTCGTCATAGGTCTTGATTTCGTTCTCTTTTTTTCTTAGTTAGTTTTTCCTGCTCATGTCTCTCTGTTTCTCTATATGCCCGTCTGTGAGTCTCTTTATTCGGCTAACTTGATTCTTTCTTCATTTCTAAACCCAACAATGTATGTTATATCTATATCATCTCTTTAGTTTCCAATTGTTTGATTTTCTTTTGCATTTCCTATCTGTTGGTCTACACTTAGCCATAGATTGTGGTAATCCAGGTGAAGTCGAAAATGCAAACAGAATCGGGACTCAATACAGCTACAACAGCACTGTGATATATACATGTCATGATGGTTACTACACCAACAGCAACAGAACTATCCGTTGTACTATTGAAGGGCGGTGGACTGAGAAGCCGTCTTGTTTCTTCAATGGTAATTATATAATCATTCTTCCTTTTCACTCTCGTAAACATCTTTACATTTCAAGAAATAACTTCACGAGATTTGTCACATCATTGTTCCGACTACAGTTTCGAATGAAACAATATTTCGAGAGAGATCGACACACACATATCGAAGTATACAGATGTCCTTGTGGGAAATTACAGTGCCCGATGCCAAAGCAGAGTGTTATAAATAATAAAGCAGAAATTAGTTCACGTACACAGTAATAATAAATGTTACCAAAGTTTCATGCATCCTGCAATCTTTAGACAGATGAGGTAAAAGGATGTTTAGCCCTACACTCTCGTTTACAATTTTCGGACGTATTCTAGTTATAGATGGTGTTAAAGTTTGATAAATGATATTTGTTTTGGTGGTGACAATTTGGAACCTTCTCTGAGCGTTTGTTTAACAGCGTAATTATGTCGGCATTGATAATGAGCATCTTTTCTGATATACAAAGATTGCATCGCTTGCTTATGTTAGAGTAACTCGATGCTTTGTCAACTTCACATGATTTGTCACATCACAGACCTGACTATAGTTTTGAATGTAACAGTATTTTGACACACAGACACAGACAGACACAGACAGACACAGACAGACGGACTGACAGACATATATATATATATATATATATATATATATATATATATATATATATATATATATATATAAGTGTGTGTGTGTATGTTTGTGTGTGTGTTTGTAATCGTGATTTCTAATATAAATTTAAAATTTTAAACGACGAGCCTTTGAATGTAAACCTACCTATTTTACAATGATCAATGAATATATTATATATTTAAGATTATCAACACAGACTGACAATTTTGAGAGAAATTAATGATAAAATTTTATCTTCCATCTTGTGTATTTTCTATAAATATTAGATGATGCGTAAGCCATGGCCATTCTGCACAATGTTTTTAACATACGGAAGAGAAGAGGTTTTCAAATATATTCGCGCCATTCAATTTATAATTAAGCACTGACTTAAAAGATATCAAGTCGATGTCAATTGCTCGTAACACCAAGCAATTTCTAGTCCCAGCAGACAACTTGTCTGCTTATTTGGTTGTTTGTCAGTATAACAAGTTGTTTATAATAAAACAAAAACACGCATTCATCACGCTTGGCTACTTGTGTAGGTGTTTGACGCTTTTCACATTGCCGCTCGTTGACAAAATTACTAAAATCTTTGCAAAGTTTACAGCGATAATTCAGTAATGCTTATTCGAAAATGAACGGTTCATGCATGACTCCCTGTTGTTGATATATTCAGCATTCATGGGTCCTTGTGGAGGTCGTGTGGTTGGAACAGGAACTATCTACTCACCAGGATTTCCAGAATATTACATGGAAAATCAAGAGTGTACATGGCATGTCAGTACTCAACAACCAAGAGGCATCTTGGAGTTTAAATTTGATGTGTTCGATGTGGATGAAGAAACAGACTCTGTGACTTTGTACGAAATGATGAATGGTAGACAGCGTATCATAGAAGTCAGCAATTTGTCAGCAAGGTCATGTTCGAACACCGTGTACGTTACTTTCAAATCCGGAATCAATGGCGGTACTCGAAGGGGAATATTTGCACTGAAGTACAAAGGTGTGGTTTGTTTTGTTTTAGAAAAGGGATTGGCTAGCCTTCAAAATCCCAGTCAAATGTTCATATTTTCACATTTATTATATTTTCGAACGCAAGGATTTACTTTCGTTTGCGTGTAGCCATAACTTTATGACATAACTTGCCATGCGTTCATATAAATCGTGCCGAGGATACAATAACTGACTTATCGTAATGTTCCATATTTCGTCGTGTTTGGCGCCTTTTAAGGGTTAGACATGCTTTTCGTATTACCAAGAGTAAGTGCTTTTCATTTTCATGTAGAGTGCTTATCGGGGAATGATATTTTGGCTATCGAACTTTTACAATACTTTTTTGTCTACCACTTGTGAGGGCTCAATTTGAAGCTTACTGAGTACTTCATTTTTCAGCTGATTAGTTTTGTGAAATTCGATAATTGTTATTTCCCCATATAGCTAACACAGTGATTGCTACCATTTTGAATTTTGGCCACAATTTCAAGTGTCAGAAAATATGGGTATTTTGTTTCTCTTGTGCCAAATTTTGCAGGTTGACCATTAATTTTCATTTGTGATTTCGAAAGGGAATGATTTTGTGTTTTTACTAACACGATTTGAACTAATTTGGGAGAATTTGATCTTCATATTTGTTTAAATTTCTCAAAAGTGTTGGGTGCCCTAAAGCTGAATCTTGCAATATTACAAGTTACTCATAAAACATGTGCATTGCTTAAAGAGAAAAGCTTACATTGGCGGATTAAACCGACATAAGTTCATTATCCAATTATCCCAGATTAGTTCCAATCGTGTATACTGAAAGTTTTAGCACAGCTTTAAGACTTTCAAGTTCGAAGCTAAATTCAAAGTCAAACTTCCTAATGTGTATTGAATATCCATTTTCCGACATGAATGGGGAAGTATGGCTGAAACGTGTTATAACTCATTGTATCTTTTATTTTTGTATCATAGAAGTACCAATCTGCCCTCTGCTGCCAAGTCGTGTGAATGGAACATTGCATTATAATGGTTCGTGTCCATATGTCATTGGAGACACTGTATCAATCAGTTGTAAAACAGGCTTTAAATTGTCCAGTCCCAATCACGCTGTTCGATGCCAACAGGATGCAACGTGGAATGGCACCCTACCACGTTGTATTGGTAAGTTTAATTTCTCTGTTTATAAGTTGCCGTTATTAACAAACGGATGTTATCATATGATATTACATAAAATGTTAGCGTTTTAACAAACAACACCAGCACTTTGTTTGCAATGCATGAGATTTACAAATCAAGATAGGTTGATTACAACGAAGTGTAAAAAAGGTAATTAGCTCACCATTTGATATGGAAAACAGAGTAATAATTTAACATGGCATTATTGAATCGTGCAGACTGACTGTGGAGCGTTCTCTTATCATACGATTTAACATTACTAAATTAGCATAATGGGAAAAAAAAACTGTATTCCCTTACCATGTCTTAAATATATTCATCATCAAAGGCCCAATGAAACGGTCTTGCCTCCGTTTATGTATGTAGTGAAATAATTCTTTATGGGATTCATTTATGATCATGGTATTTCGACAAACATATTTGCGCGGCCAGTGGTATCCGCGATTTGTGGACATGGATGGCATTTCAGGCGGACCGCTGTTAGCGCCAGACCCAGCACAAGGTAGAACAAAACTAAAATGGTTCTTCTAAAAATAAGCGAATAATTTTACAGAAGCTCTGTCTTATTGTCAATATCAGGACAGATATGAAATCCTGTATTTAGATTTAAAGATATGACAATCTCCGGAAAGTAAAAAATCTATGCAAATTTCACACTTTTAACAGTCTAATATCCTGCAAACGCACACAGTGGATGACAGCAGAAATGAAGATATCGCACCTATAAGCCACTCCAAGCGTGAGTGTTATTAACATGTGTGAGTGAGACAGTTTCATTGGCCCTCAATTTAAATGTAAAATCGATAGGATATATTTCTACCATTTTTTCATATCTGTCTTTAAATTCTCGTTGCCCGTCTGTGTTCAGATTTCTTTTCGTCATAAGTATTGATTTTGTTTGCATTTTTATTCTTTAATTATTTTTTGCTATTTGTCGTTATGTTTCTCTATCTGTCAGTCTATACGTCCCTTTATCTGGCAAACCTGCAGCGTTCGTCATTCAACAACCCCGCATTTCTAAACCGAGCAATGTATGTTGTATTGTTTGATTCCGTATATCCGTCCTGTTGCTCTATACACAGCCATAGATTGTGGCAATCCTGGTGAAGTTGAAAATGCACACAGAATAGGGACTCAACACAGCTACAATAGTATTGAAAACTATACGTGTCATGATGGGTACCAAAGGAATGGCAGCAGAACTATCCGCTGTACCATTGAAGGGCGTTGGACTGAGAAGCCGTCTTGTTTCTTCAACGGTAATTACATAATCTTGTCATTCTTATTAATGACCTTATATTTCGCGACAATACAACTTTGTTTTCTGCTGTACAATATAGAAATAACGGGCGACGCGCTGATCATTAACGTTTATTTATGGGCAAGGGCGAGAGGAAAGCCAAAAATTAACGGGCGAGGCTTGCCGAGCCCATTAATTTGGCTAATTATATTATCACCGAACCCCGAAAAACCGTCAAAATTTACGAAAATTTCCCGTGCAAACGACAACGGGGCCCCATAACCTGTCAGTGAGTAGTGCGCGCTGCAAAAAGTTTGCAAATCCGAAGATTTTTTTGAAAAAAGCGTCTAAACTTGGCCCACAACTGCTCCATTTTATTTTGTGATTGATTATGATCTTTGTTCAAATCAAAATTTTCGTTTTAGCCGTAAAGTTACTGTGTTTACGATATTATTCAAATTCAAGGGCATGAAAACAAACCATTACTGTGTATTTGTGGGCAGTCACGTGGTCCAGCTCGACCAATTAAAACGCAATGAACAGGGCATGGTAATATAATTGACTTTAATTTGGAACGAGACAATGTTTGAGTAAGTCACTGAATGAAAGAACTCAGCAAATTATTTCCCATTTTGTTGTTTCCTTTTCTAGTAATTCCCATATTGATGATCTCTCCCATACGAAGCTGTATGCTGGCACAGTCGAACCGAATAATGTGTGCCTTTAATTTTGCTTTGCAGACACACAGTTATTAGAGAGTGATACCACAAATGCCGATGGTAATATTGATATTTAATTACCATTTTGTAGAGGTTATAAGATGATGGTGCTCTTAGCCTCAATGCGTGAACGTATTACACTCTATCATAAAATATATGGCATCTCGAAAGCCGTACTTTCTGCGGTCAGATCCACAACTGACGTCTGTCAGACTTCTGTTCCATCACCTACTTAGATATATTATGTTCGTTTAAAATAATAGTGCTGATCTTTGAGATTTTATGACAAAATTAATGGTTTTTAAATACCAGGTTATTAGTATTAAAGCAACACGGTCACTGTAACTTTTGTAAATTTTTTAATGATTTGCTTCGTAAGCCAATTTCAAGTTTCTGTTTTGCTCTCAAAAAGCATGTTGACAGATCCACTTTATAGTAGTACTTCACAACTTGCATACGTGTAATATGCACATGTCACTGTTTACATTTGTATTCTAGTACGGACTGTATTTACTTGTCAACGACACAAAAGCTGAGTTGACAAGTTGAGTGTTGTGTATCTTAACGTGCTTTGGAGAGTAGAACAATAAACTATTGTTGTATAAGCCAAAATTAAGGTGAAGACATCAAAATTCACAGATACTGTCCCTTAAAGAGTTTTTGATAGAACTCTGTGAGATTCATTCGATAAACATTTTAGTTATGGCCAAATATGGTTTAATTCAGTCATGAGATTCACTTGTACCACGACGATGGGTCTAGATTTCCGCAAAATCAGCATCGCAGGTCATATCCCCGTCCCAATGCTCAAACTTACTCAGATAAAATGGTCCCGTGCACCCAAGCCGAAACTGATTTTTCATCCAGCGATGAAAGTTCTTAGATGAGAGCTATGGAAAATGAACGATAGGTTTTTAGGTTCTGAGTTTGGTATGTGAGTTTATTCTCCGCATGATTGTCCTTTTTCACAGCAAAAGTCAACTTTCCGTTTACTTGCTACATGTTATATTATTCAATTTTTCACAAAGTACAAGAAAATTAACTACACATAAAAACAGCCTTTTCGTCATCTTACATGTAAATGGTCGAAAACGTAATCCGTACTGAAGTCCTATTAAACGATTCTACCATTGATTATTGGTTGCAGGGCAGATAAGTCACTAAATGAAGTCTATTCGATAAGCAGATTAAACGGGAAAATACATATGATGCATTACACAGAGCAGTACCATATGATTGATCGAATGATTGAATGAATGAATGAATGAATGAATGAATGAATGAATGAATGCATGAACGGACGAATGAATAGACTCATGTATGAATGAGTAAATGAACGAGTAAAAGAATGGATTGAATAAATGACTGACTGACTAACTGAAGAAATGAATGAATGAATGAATGAATGAATGAATGAATGAATGAATGAATGAATGAATGAATGAATGAATGAATGTATGTCCTCTTGCTCACTGACCTCGCGCTTGTGTTGGTAATATTATCGAATGTGAATTATCCAAAGCATAAATTAATTCAATGTATGTCTTTTATCCAGGTTTGGCTATTGGTATATCATTGGGTGTTGTTACAGTAATTCTTATTGGTTTTGGTTTGATCATTTTCCTTATGAGAAGGTACGTCCACAAGTAAACGTCTATCCTGGGTTATTAACAATGATGAATAGTGCATTTAAACCGTCAAAATATCTTTACAAATATGGCACGCAGCAATTAATACATTTTGAGGCAATCCGCTCGTGGCATTTGTGAGAGGAAATGATTTATGAATAAAGTTACGATGAATAATAACTTCTCCTTTCATATGTATAATGCAATATTATTTTATCCATAAACTCGATCATCAATTCCGCTTTGACGCGGTTTTGTTGGCGAACCATCATTTCCAACCTCTTACTTTAAAACAACATAGAAAATTCCGTTCACGTTCGCATCCAAATCGATGCCACCCTATATTGTGTTGATCAAATCGGCATCATTAAAGACTTTAAAATTATTTTAGTAAAAGCTTTTTCAATGTGTTGCTCTCTCAATGGCAATAACATGCTTAGTCTGACCCTCCAGCCATGAAACGGGATACATCTACAAATGTTGATACTTTTTCAGTACGACCACATTATCCTTCTTCACATTTCATGTATTTTTATCAGGAAAATACAAAGGAAATTGAACGGTGTTTTAGGAAGATCGAATGCAAACCAGGATGAAGTTCGATATTGCAAGGAAACAGGAAGACGGAACAACTTACACCGGGATGATGTTGTTAATTATGACAATGTCAAAGTTATCTGTGCGGACGACCTGTATCAAAGTGTGGGTGACGACCAAACCAAAGACAAAGATTGCAGAGATGACGAAACGAATGTCGAGGAACAGGTTAACCAACCGTCACACTATGAAAACTTGAACAAAGTTGATATCACGTCCGAGAATTACGAATCGCTTCGGAACAAGTGCGATGATGGAAGTTCAGGACATAATTCCTTTAATACAGGTGAAAAGATCGGGAAAAGTTCCTTAACAGGCGACAGCGGTAGTGTCGAAAATGTGGCGTACGAGTCCGCAGATATCGATGACGATGGTGGTAACGTTTACACAGAAATCGATAAGGACGGTGACGTCAGTGCGGCAGATTATGTTGACTTCGAGTTAGTCCACCACACTGCAAGAAGTGATGACGTTGAAGAAGGAGCTGTCGATAACATCGCATATGAAATAGACGATAGTAATGACCACGATGGACCTGACTACTTTGTACCAGAAGGACCTTAAGCGTAAACCATTGAGTCAATCTATGACCTTAAAGGGACAAAATCGGCCATTTTTCATGAATTGCGTTTGATACGAGAAATTACTTATATTGTTTGACATGTTGAAAGATAATGAATGGGTGACAGACATATGTCCGACCCCGGTTTTAGGCACGATAAAGAAACCACAGCGAAAATGAATTAATGGTCATGACCATTCATTTTCGCGATGGTATCATGTATCGTGTCTAAAACCGGTGTCGAATATATGCATGTCACCCATTCATTATCTTTTAACATGTCAAACAATCAAGTAGTATCTCATATCAAACAAAATTCATAAAAAATGGCCGACTTTGTCCCTTTTAAGCGTAAACCCGTCAATCAATCTCTGGTCGTATCGCTCTGTCTGTTTGACGTCATCGTATACGAGAGTTTTCGCGGAGTCTTACAACTTCGAGCCGAAGGCGAGCCGTTGTACGGTTTCATGAGACACACGGGTATACGATGACGTCTTTCGTACGGACGTGGATGGATGAAAATTATTGTCACAAATTGCAAGATTTTTGTCGCGATTTGTGTTTCATTTACACGGATTAATTTCATTTAATGAGCAAAGCGGCCCGTCTCCCAGGCGATATGCGAATGATTTACAGATACTTTAATTCATAAATCCGATCAAGTTGAAATTTTGATACACCAAATGGTATCTCCTCCAATCAAATATACGGAATCGGTGATGTGAACGTGTCAATCATTGTCACGTGCTGTCCCGACGCAAACGTAAGTCGGCCATCGTTGCCATTGCTTTCACCGCTCTAGCGACGAATAGCCAGATTATTTAAAATATTTACAAAAACATTAAATATAAAGTAAATGCAACGATATGGTCGATAAAAGTAGTTATCGTTCTTACAGATGCCGTGGCTTTTGAAAATATCACAAGCCCGAGAGATTCGGTTCGATGACTCTGAGAGTGTACCTCATTGTATGTTTGTGGCCACATCACTGCCATCGCCGGTCTCCGTCGGTATCAACTCGTAAATCCTGATCTCGGTCGTCAATGTTTACGTCTTACGGACTTTGATAATGGTAGTGACAAATATCTCGCCCGTATAAACCTCAAAAAACTGCGCTACTTGACGGAAACTCTGTTCTGTTTTCCGAGTCGATAATACTTTCCATAATCTACATCCTCAGCGCTGCACTGCAGAGTTAAGGCTACAGCTCGATAGCTTATGCCTTCTCAACAGCCCAAAGCTACAAGTTCGATTCCGATGGAGACTTTACGGAATGTTTATGTGACGTGAAATTTGTCTTTGTTCGTCGAATGACTTGATGTTTGTGCCAATTGTGTTTAGGGTGAATGTCCAGATGCACTGCATGAAATTTTATGAAAGGTGGAACAGGTGATAATCTGTCAGTGTTTAATAGAATGCAAAAAGTTTGGCAACATCCTGTCGATTAATTACTAATTGACTTATTTAACGACCTTCGTAATTAGGATGGCAGCCCAGATTGGTTTTACGTTTTCACCACCATGAGACTCATTCTTGGCAATCAAGTCCCATCGCAGTACGGTATGTTTCATCACACACCCAATCAATGAACAGAACTCTCTTCTCTCCGAGGACTTGTAATCAAAGTACCAATTAACAAGTGGGGACTGTGCCATCAATGGTGACTTGTTCGTTGACAATATTAGTCAAGGGTCACCATTTTTAATGAACCAAGGTTTGACTTTTTTAAACGGGCACTTACAGGAACGAGGGCGCACAGTAGCGAGATTACTGATGACGCAGCCGTTTGCATACACTAGGCGGGAGTTTTTGAATTCTCATAGCATCGCTTTGACCGTATGAGAAACTTGAATTAATCATGATGGGCACTTTTGCGACATATGTACAGGGAACACATTTTTAAACATATGCGTTCTCCGACAACAAACGCCATTTTTTCAGTTATTTTCGACTCAAGTTTAGTCACCATATATTCACAGACATTTTATGCAAGATTCAATGGTAATGAACGACTGAAACATGGCAAAATCATGGGATTCTTGAACAAAACACGGCACGTCCGATCAGTAGAGTGGCTTTTTTACATTTGCATAGATTTACGATAATACGGCTTTTATAGGGGAAGTTTCTGTTTAAGCGAGATTTCTTCTGATGAGAAGTAACTTAAGTTTTTGTTTTTGCTGCATTTCACGAACCAGCATTCTGTTAGAATTACAACAAGATAACAGATGTTCAAGGTCAACTGAAAGGCAATCTCAAGCTCGATAATTGTTTTTCTTGACGTTTGTAAGGTCGAGACATCTGTCATACTGTCATTATTATTCTGCATATCAACAACTATTTTGGCATATAATGCCACGAACACATAATTTGTTTCTTGGCCTCGACATCCAAAACAGTGATATAATGTTCTTCATTATTTTTCCCTAACCTCTGTAGTGTTCGATTAACAAACTTGTCTCTTTATACAGACTGCGAAATGCTTCCCTTACAGCACTTTATGGATGTAATGTATAATCAACAGTATGTATATTCCGTGTTACAAAGAGGCAAGCAATATTACACGTTTATAACCCATAATTATAAGCCGTGACATTCTGTAGCCTTTGTCAACTTGACCCATGATTTTTACTTGGTGGAAAAGTCACCGAGGGTGGCGTCCTAATAGACAGCTTGTTACCGGAAGTACACATTTTTCTGAATTAGTTGCAAATGCCCGTGACAGATGTCTGTGGTTGTGGGCAGAATTGCCCCTATGCTATTTTAAACTTAGTTCAGTTTTGTATTCATCGCTTGCTTTTATATGTTTTTGTAAATATCCTCATCAATATAGGGCTTATAGGCCGATCACTTAGCGGTGATAACATATAAAAATGGATAGAAAAGATAAAACGCCGTATGTAGGAAAAAAGTTATGCAAAACGACACTAAACGAAAGTCAAACGAAAAGCTAATCGACGACAAACATTGACAAAAACAAGAAAATATGTTTTTTTTCAGTTGTGTGCGGAAAAAAACATCCCCAACCATTTTAATGGTAAAGAAATGTTGATGTACTCCAAGTCAGGCCATTATTAGTGACACCCGCTCTACAGTGAGGAATTTTGGAATGGACGAAGTTTTGTACAAAAAATTATATATATATATATATATATATATATATATATATATATATATATATATATTTATATATATATATATATGAAAACATCTTTAGAACATGGTTCTTACAAAAAAGTACCTGCAACAAGCCCTGGATACAACTATACCTTGTTAAACTTTTCATTAGATTTTGTAAGAGCTAACATGAAAAAGAAAACTTTTTATTATGTAAAAAATTAAATAAATATATAAATTAATAAATAAGAATGAAATGAGAACATTGGTTCCGAATATTTATGTTTTTGACATCTCTACAAAGCTACATTCATGCTAGTGGATAACTGTTATAAAGAAAATGTTGTAATAACTAATCAGAAAATTTGATCCCAAAATTACACGTGTCACAATCAGTTGAGGGATCTAGATGAATTATCCTTATGCAAAATTGTTACAAGAGGTTTCCAACATGTTTTGACCAAAGAAGTGAAAAACATGTCCCCGTGGATTTTGAACAAATGTTAAAGGGCAACTGATATGAAAATTAAATCGTTTTTGACCAATTTGTGCTGTAGTATAATTGATCCATTATCGACTTGTCGAATTTCTTTGCCACTTGTACATTTCTTGTGCATTGAATTCATATTTTAAGATGTGATATCGACTGGCAACTTGTAATTTTTCCATAGTAATGCTGCCGCCATGTTGTTGCGTCATCGCAGGCACGCAGCTCGCCCGCAGGTTGGTATACCGCCATACACAGCAATGGCGTTTGCTCAGGCTTAATGCAGATTCTCACTGTGTCAGCGAGCAGAGCGTTGGCATGAGTGCCGTTTCCGAACCAATTGAGAAGAAAAATAGTAATAACTTCCGAGGAGATATTACGGATTGACAGTAAATTACGCCGTATAAGCCTGCCACACACGAGAGAAAGTAGTTAAGTAAGCTGAGTAAAATTTCATTAAAAGCTGTTTGCTCAGCAATTCTCTTAACGGGAGATTTTTCGTGACATTTGCCTGTTGTGCCATTGTGCAAATATTCAACATGTTTGTTATTTTTGCCTCGCTAGGGAAATTCCTCACCGTGTGTGCCGGATCGGAGAAAGTGTTTTCCTCACGCCCTTTTCACAGAAGCACGCGTGTAGAGATCATGTGACAGTACAGTGCACCGCCCATATCTAATAGCCCAAATAGGCCGTGGGCAATGATTTCTCAAATGTCACCTATTCTCCGATTAAGTAAAATGTGTCATATCTTAGTTCTCAGTTTTTGCGGATTCACCAGGTTGTTAGGGTCATAAACATTTCGTATTGAAGCCAATAAGTTACATTTCTACGAACTTAAAAAGTTAAAAGTATTAATGTCTGACGGTCTTCTAACTGATTAGAATATTACCCATAGAATAGTTTTAAGAATTCTCTACAGTTCTCTGCGATAGACATATAATAAAAAACTGTGTAAGTTGAAGAATAAAATACGGAAGAATACTGTACTCTGTGATAGACCTGAGTTAGAGCGCCCTCTTCGGGGTAATGAACCAAGACGTGTCGCATCACCCAGTTATATAGTCCATGGTAATAACTTTTTATTGTTCATAATGATATACTTGGTAAAAATAGTTGATACAGTAAAACAAAATCCAACTTTATGCATTTAATTCCATGAAAATCAGGTCCACACATATTTTCGTCAAAACAACTATTAAATCTTTTGCATATTGCCAGAGAACCTGATAAGGATAGTTTCAGATATATCCTGAAATCTGTCATTGTACTGGTTCCCATGCCACTTTACGGACTTGACTTTACTTGAGTTATTATCTACATTGTCTGCTTATATATATATATATTGAAATATTCAATGCACTATTTGTAGTCGCATCACAGAGTTATAAGGACTATATTTCTGTTCACCCTATATGAAAAAGTACATAATGCTTTCAATATGCAACATTTGAAATTGTTTTCACCTTTTCTTGTATCCACTTATTTTACCGCAATGTTATGGCACTTCTGATACATTCTGCGTCCGCTATTACGATACTCAGACTTCACAACATGTCTCCTTCCAGTAATCTTTTGTAGGGGTTGATATAGATCATCAAAAATTGGCGAGTTCATATGTGATTGCTACAAAATTTATTCAAGCCATGTAAGCCATCATAAGAAACACATGTATTAATAGTTTGTGTCATGAACTAAGCTGTTTGTTTCATACGTTTAATTGTTGAACACATGAGTTCTTCGATAAATTGTGGCCGTTTGACTAAACCTTTTCAAAGTACAACAGTCTTTAAAAGTTAACGGATTCGATGTTCCTAATAGTGCTATGTTAACCGGATGAAAAACGATGGATATTCGAAAGTTCGTCGGAGCAGAGCATCAACAATCCTTTATATGGCAGCGCGTGAATATCAAATGTTTCTTTGCGTTAGCTATACTCCATTGAAATCATCTCATTTACAAAGGTACAAGACTTAGTGTTTGTTTCTGTAACTTGTTGGAGTCTGCTACTTGTTCAGTAGAGTTTATAAATTTTACATACGGCTGTCGGCAACTAGTATCGTCTGACAAGGATTTATCAAATCTCTATCAAAAATTTGTTTGTTCACACCTTTAATGAACATCGTAATGGGGAATTATTTTTTAATATAAATCAAAATTTTAAAGATCAAAATCGACTCACTTGTAAAACACTTGTAGTTTACACATTTGTATTTGCACACACTAACAGGTTTGCATGGCATCTGAAACCCTAACGTTTTGGAATAAAGAGTATAGTATATAATTTTATCTGACTGGAAACATTGCCCCTACAGCGCCACTTGTGGCGGAGGTCAAACGGTCATCCCTCAGACTGATTCTCTGTTCCCTGAGACAGTCCCCTTGCAAAACTGCCATTTCTGCCGCGCTGCCTCATCTGAGCTTTAAAATCACCCTCCTCTTCCCCTTAGCACCGCAGTGGACCATATGTTTAGGCCCACTTGATGCAATTTACCGTTACATCTTTATCGCAGGTAAGAGCATGTTAGATATTGTAACGGCATACGCCCTTTGCTACTATTTATTTGTCATCACTTTGTGGCCCGAATTGTGAATCTCACACTTACTGTTTCTTGTTAAACAGTCATCCATTGTATGGCCCATTATATAGATTTCTTACTTTGGCCAGTTTTTGCAGCTGGCCAGGGTAGCCTGAAAGACCATCAAACTTTGAAACTGCCTTGACTTTTGTCGAAATGAGAGTTATTGACTGTGTTTGTGATAGAAAACATGGTGAGTTAAGTTGTTGAGGAGCAAAACAATCATTCCCTTAGTACACAGCAAACCATATCGTCTCGGTTGTGATGCTTTCCCGTAAAATTAGCGAATCATTCACAGGCTGCATGATGCCACGTACTTTGATTGATTTGTTATCTAATGACCGATTACAACATACACAAAAAACACATATACAACCATACTTCTTAGACGCTAAACTCTACGGTTGTTTCGATTAGGTTCTTTCCCACAATGTGAAGCTACACATCGGGATATCGATATGAACTAAAAATGCTCACGTGTTTCATTTATATATAATATTATATTGCACTTGTGTGTAATTTAAACCTTTGTCACATGTTTACGACTTTATTGAAAGTGTTGTGAGCAACATCTTGAACAATATTTACCAATGATTATTCTAAAGGTCATTAAGTATACAAATATGTAATTAGCTGAAATAAAAATACCAAATTTCTTTGACTGCTGTCATTGTGTCATCACTTTATATAGCAGGTGAAACTGTCTTTGGTCATTTCCTTCGAACTATATATGCCAAACTGCTCATTAGATATGCAAATTATAAATAAGTTGACTTTCCTTCGAACTATATATGCCAAACTGCTCATTAGATATGCAAATTATAAATAAGTTGACTTGAAAATGCGAAATAACTTTCAATACTGGTTTAACCTGGTATCATCGATGTATATAATGTTTTGCAAACTTTGATCAAGTTAATCCCGCTATATATCCCTAATTAGAAAATTTCATTAAATATGCAAATCAGGAATTTGTTGAAATAAAATGCTTAATCACTTTGAATAATCTTGTATCGAAGTATCTTAAATGTACATAACAAGTTTTGTCAACTTTGGTTGAGTCAATTCAGAAAAATATCCCTAATTAGGAAAGTTCATTAAATATGAAAAGTTGGAATTGGCTGAAGCAATAATGCTAAGTGACTTTAAATAATTCTATATAATAGTATCTTTTATGTACATAGCTAGTTTCACGAACTTTGGTCAAGTCAATTCAGATACATATTCCTAATTTATTAAGAAAAAATCATTAAATATGCAAATTTGGAATTGGCTGATGTAAAAATACTTAATGACTTTAAAGAATGTTATATCATAGTATCTTCAATCTATACATACCAAGTTTCGTCAATTTTGATCAAGTCAATCAAGAAGATATACATCCCTAAACAGGAAAGTTCATACATATGCAAATCAGCTATTATCCTTGCTGTCACCCCTTAATACCTTTCACGGATGATATAACTTTGTGTGATCAACATTTGTAGCGATTCTCATCAAATTTTATGCAATCGTTCTCAATTTATATCAGTTTTTTCTAAAATCATTAATTATGCAAATGAGCAGAAGTAAGCAAGTCACACCCACAAAAAGCTAATCACTTCCTGGGATGAGAAAACTGAATTTATGTACCAAAGTTAAAAGTTAGACAAATGTAATATGAAATAGATGTAATAAAACTTTTTGAGATGTAAAGCGGGAAGGCAGTCGGAAAACAATGAAATTCAGTGAGATTCTACTCTGATATTAATCATTAAACTATTTCGTCTTTACGCGAATATACCCTAAGTTTTGCTGATAAAATATATTTTTAATCTTGTACGTTTGTTTGGAAATCGGCGATCGATGAAAACATATTCGACAGCAATATGTAGGACTGAGTAGGACTGAAAACTCCAGGAGTTTTCAACAGCATCAATGGAAAGAACTATGTATGACGGAAACGGTAATTGAGGCATGTATCAACGTTGTAGTTACACATTTATATTGTGGCGGACACATATCAGAATCAGAAATAGGTGAAATTTTCGGTTAAACATTTGATGTGAAAACATGCGGCTGAAATATGGGCACAGAATGGTGACTGGAGGAACTCATCGGGGCAAACTACATAACGCTTGAATAAAGGACAATAACTCGCCAAAATCACTTCAAAAAACTTATAACAAGCTCCATTCTTCAGTTAACTTATACCATTACTAAATTGTGTCTACTCTGTTTGAAATCGTGGCTTATTTGAATTAACGATTTAACGACTCGCAAAAAATTCTATTCAATGGTGCCAGTAATTAAAACACACGTTTTTCAGTTGCCCATTGATGTTGATGTCAGCTCACTTTATCTCTTGCTTTACAAAATAGGCAACGCACATACCAGCGCTTGTTTGTTTCTCTGGCGTTCATATCTTTGAAAGATCCACTTGTCATGACCTCTTCATCTTGACGGCTTATTTCGTCCCATCACGTCTGATTATAACCTACGATCGTTTACTTGCCTACTGTAAACTCTACTTAATTTTCCATACAACCATATATGGCAAGCAGAGACTCCGGGTAGGGCGAGTTCTTACGTCATGTCTATCGACGTTTTATAAGTAAAAATTTACATCATCAACTTTATTTACTCTCTCTCTCTCTCTCTCTCTCTCTCTCTCTCTCTCTCTCTCTCTCTCTCTCTCTCGTCCTTTCCCTAATGTGAGAAAATCGTATTTCTAATTCAGGCTGTCCAGTCGGTGTTGTCATTGTCAGTCTGATAATGTTTACAAAGTGTTCCCTAGTCAGTTTGAATAACAGTCATGCGTAGGACGGTGTATGTACAACACCGAACACTCGAATATTTTTCAACAACATCTATGGGAAAACTATCTACATGAAGAAAAAGGTAGTGGAGGCCTGTGATGGCGCTGTAGTTACATATTTATATCGTCGCGGGGATTTCAGAAGCCCTACCACTAATGATCAACCTTTTTTCAAAAAAACTTTGTTGGCGGTCCCGGATATACTTTCTTATGGCACCTGATCGGGTTGATTCCGTCGTCCATGCATATTTTGTAGGTAAACGACTTGATCATCTCCGACACAAAACATCAATCTCTAACATGATTGGAACTAATTTGGCGTAACGTCATGTCGATTTAATCGGCGAATGTCAGCTTATCTGCTTTTCTTTTAAGTTATTTGCATTTATGAGTAATTTTGTAATATTACAACATTCAACAATAGGGCATCTAACTTGTTTGAAAAATTTGAAAAACATGAAGATCCAATTATCCCAAATTAGTTCAAATCGTGTTCTCTTCTGATATCATGGCAATGTAAAATTTGAATAGTCGAGTCACAACTTTTAAATTCGGGCAGATGAAACCTTCTATGGAACAAAGTTTCTTCCAAAAATATATCTCAAGCACCATTCATCAGTAAACATGAAGAAATATTAATTTTTTGTCTTCATTATATTTAAAATATCGTGGCTGATTTGAAGTATCGATTTCATTTAATCACTCGAAGAAAACCCGATTGTTTTGACTCGGAAACAAGGGTACCAGCTAAACACACGTTGTTCAGATGCTCATTGATGTTGGCTTAGCTCACATTATCACTCGCTTTACGAAACAGGCAACGCGCAAGTCAGTGTTTGTTTGTTTCTTTGACGCCCGTATCTTTGACAGATCATCTTGTCACGACATCGATATCTTATTGACTTATTTCAGTCCGTCACGTCTAATAATAGCAACCAGTCTTTTACTTGTCTCCTTTCTATGTCTTTGCAACATCACAAACCCTGTACGGCAAGTCTATCGATGTGTAAGCTAATTTATTACGTTAAGCTTATCATAAACTAACATCTCCCTGTTTATTAATGCCAGTTATTCAAAAAAACTCTCTCCCCCTCCGTCCGTCCTCTCTCTCTCTCTCTCTCTCTCTCTCTCGTCCCCTAGTAAATGTTAGGAAATTGTCTTTATTAAAGTTCAACATGTCGATCAAAGATTCATTACAAAACTGATAGAGAGACTTGTGTGACCCTGCTTGACGACTTTATTTCATAGTAAATTTAGTGTGGCTGAACGATGATTGAAAATTAGCAGAAGCAACACTATCTCATATCGTACGCCAACTATTATTTACGTCGTCTGATGCAACGCATAAGTCAGGCTCATTAATAAAGGCGGGACATACAATACCAAACTACCTTACAAATCTTCATTATACTCTTTGAGTTGACATTGAATACAAAGGCAGCAAGGACAGATATAATTTATTAAAGAAACATGAGATGGCTGTGTTATATTTCAGCGGAACTGCCGCTCTTTGCCTTATACAGTCTTCCTGTTGCGCCATTTCTAACGTCTTTTTAGGTCGACCTTAATATCTGTTAGGAGGAAACACTTCACATTAAATTAACACATGTCCAATATGTTAGGGAATGTATAAATGTTAAGCTGGCGAGAGCGGAACATGGCTCTCAAGGTGTGGGAAATTAATGATATAGAAATTGAAATCATCCCAGGCCTGTTCTAAAAAGATTTCTCGAGTGAATTTTGCTAAAAACCGTCGAAACAAGAATCAGAATACGCCGATTCTGTGGTTCCCTTTATCTCGGACTCGGAGAATATCTTCAAGACATCGAATCACCCAGTGTTCTCAGACGTGATATCATGGTGATGACGTTTTGGATGAACGTTAAAGTAGGATTTAAAAACTATCTACTGTTGATTGACCAATCAGAGTGCTCAATTCAGGGTGTTTTATTTACTCGTAAAGCCTTGGTCACCAAATTCCAGAAACGAATGACAGCGCGGTAGTAAAGTACTGTCCAATCAAAAGTGAACATGTCATATTCTGTAGACATCTGGTACGTTTTAATATTCAAATTTGGTAACACAACGGAAACCAGCTGCAACACAAAATCTGCTGTGCCCGAGGGCATTTATATACTGTGCCCTAGGGAATTTATAGGATGTTCCATTACATTGGAAGGCTATTTCACAAATAAAACTTTTAATTCATATCCTAAACATGTTACATTGACAAAGGGGACGGTTGACGTAAACACAT
>LD347191.1:0-15395 GCA_001465055.1 Ptychodera flava | reverse complement strand
AGCCATCAACCCATGGCAGTTGTAAACACAGGCGCAAGGCGAATTTGAAAATAATTTGTAAAGTTAATGTCGAAACATGCATATTGTGGCATCATTTTACAAGTGGTAAAACCACAAACTGATGACGTCAAAATCGCCGTACACAAAACACATACGCCCTTTTAATTGCGGCTCTGACTAACTAATAAGTTTAAAATAATATAATAAAATATAATAATAAATAATATAATATAATATAATATAATAATATAATATAATATAATATAATATAATATAATATAATATAATATAATATAATATAATATAATAATATAATAATATAATATGATAATATAAATTTCACTTTCTTCAAATCACTGTCTCAGTTTCCGACTGCTTAGTTGTTGTGTTGGGTGAAGTACATTGGGGGCCAGGAATTGGGGTTAGCTGACCGAATTGTCGGAACGGCGCGAGCGAAGAGAGCTGAGTTCCAACAATTTGGTCAGCTAGCTCCAATTCCTGGCTCCCACTGTGCTTCACCCGTCACGAAATTTTGTGGTATTTGGGACCCTTCTTTTCAATCATTTCCCCATAAGTTTCTAAGCCCTCATTCCTATATCTCTTACCCCCAAACAATGTATCACCCCTTTTAGAACGTAACCTTTGACCTCATTTCCATAAGTACGCACATCTTTGACGTCATCAGTTTGTGGCTACACCACTTGTAATATGTTGCCCATATTGTTAATAATTGTGCAAACGGAAATCATGCGGACAGCTTTAGAGACAAGCCCTGCGTACGATGCTATGTGCTCCCGACGTTATACGGCCTTCCACCACAGACCCGTTGATAGGAATACACGGCTACCGCGGTCCAAATTCAGACCGCGAGCGCAAAGCACTTTTTCTAACTTCTTTAGGCCGAAATCAACTCGGTTACTATGGATGCCTACCCGAACCACTCAATCGCTCGCAAACTGCATAAAAGTTGTTCTTGTTGGTTTACCAGCGATTCACGGTCAAGGATCCACGGAGTGGCCGGCCATAGGTCTTGCATGATCATATCTACCATGATGGCGAGCCACTCGGCCCTTGACCGTGCATCACCGGCAAACTAACGCTTTGGTACGTCGTTCGTAGTCTGTGAGCAGTTGAATTATTTGACCCAAATCGGGACCGCGGGCACCGTGTTTTCCTATGAGAGTCAGCGGGGCTGTAGTGGGAGGCCAGGAACACACAGCCACGAGTATGCAGGGCATACAGTGAGCAGCGCCCAGTGCAGGGCATTGGCTGCTCAGCTCTACCGTTACTTAGGGGCCGTGGATAATTAAAACATGCGCACGGTACGAAACTAAGTGCGTTTGTCCTCAACCCCCTCCACTAAACGAAAGTTTGGAAGTGCGAAAATCCAATCAAGCCTCATTCCGTATCTGCATCCAACGATTGGTAATTACGTTGCTATGAAATCACGAATACGCTACCGACGGCCTCCCGCATACCTGCTTTAAATCAATCTCTGTTCAGCGCCAACTCAACAATGACTCAACCAATATAATGACATGAAACTGTGTATCCAAAATGGTTGTTACATTATTTTACGCGTGAACTGATTCACTTGTACGTCAAAAGAATGCTTGTGTAGCGCCTATGACGTACTGACCTGGTACACGCCAAACAATGTAGCGATAATTTGCGATACAGAAAAACGTGTAGCGAGATGATGCGATATGAAAATTTTAGTGCGATTTATGCGCACGGTAATCGTAAAACAGCCAAACCTCCTCCCCTTTACCCAGAAGTTGCGTTTACCGTGCGCGTATTTTAATTATCCACGGCCCCTTATACACTCCAGCATAATGTGTACAAGACAGCAGAGCACTGAAATTTAAAAAGTGCATCGTGTTGTGCACTTGTCGCTGCAGGTTTGAACAGCGGTCAGATGTTTACATGGATAAAAACAGGGAACCCGACATCGCAACGACAAACTCGACCTCGTGTAACAGGCAGAATCTGATTGGCAGCTTCAGAGCGCAAGATTTGAACGCGACCTTCTATGGGAGTTGCTCAGATGTTGTGAGAGGCGACAGCCAGAGAATGCCGCGTAAGTATAGACGTCGCCGTACTCTGCATCTGATTTCAATCAGAATGCATTGATGTTGTAAACAACACTTGACAAAGTGGGTTTTTTTTTAAAGTTTCATTAAAGGCTTCAACATTAGTCGACACACTTATATCGATAAGTATATATGGACTCATTCACATTTCATCAAGCTGCATTTTACATCGTTATCATTATCTTTTCATGAACAGTGTGTTTATAAGGGTTCCATTTGAGTACCGCAAGTTAGCATTACCTTCTATCTATTTCTTATCGACAAGAGCCGAAGAAAACATTATGATCAATGTCAAGTTCAGTAAAGTAGCAAAATGTAGAGATAGACTAAAATTTGAAACAATGGCTGCTACTTACTGAATCGGTTGAGTTACCAAGACACTTTTCTTGTTGGTGCTTCAGTGTAAATCAAATAATCATCATGGTGCCACAACGTTCAGTTGTTATTTGTTAATTTATGGCGATATTCTTTAGAGGTGGTGCACGCAAATTTCTAATTACTTGATAACAGTTTCCAGCACTGTTGACTGGTTAACAATTTGCTTAGGTAAATTTTTAAAGCGTGATCATGCGCAAATTGTAGAACATGTTAAGAGAGTGGCCGTGTCATCTGCGACCGCTAATGTTGATAACAGGGGAAACTTTGAATATTTAGAGAGAAAATACGAAGAGGCGTGTTACAATACAAATATTGACAGGATGTATCCGTACAACATATGTTTGTCTTCAATCCCACGGGTCTGAGAGTCTCCCAAAACAGTCTGCTTCCCTCGGCTTACGGTCTCGTAAAATAAACATTTTAGTATGACTTTTATACCATAAGCAACGTTTACAGACGCACTCTTTACCCTCATGGTCCGTCAATTGGTGCATATTTAGGGATGATCGATACTATTTCAGTTGCCTTGCAGATGATCAAAGAATCTGCAATCTATTTAGTGTGTACGTGCATTGGTTATGTAGCAGAACAAAAAGGAGCAAATAAGTCCCATCGTTTTCTTTTGCAATTTTTTATGAATTTCCGTTTTATTTTTATGGTTTTCATTAGAGTTCAATTGCAACAAAAGTTGTATGACGAGTTATATAACTCACTAAACATTTGACCTTTAAGTTACAATTTCTACATACCCTCATATACTTCGCTATCCAGTTGTTCAAATCTCTTAAAACATATAAACTCGATATTGTCATTTTTACATCGACAGGAAAAGTTGTACCTCTTTGCCAAAAAAGTAGAAAAACGACAGTTCATGACAGAGTTGGGTCTCCTAAATTAACTTGCTAAGGTTACGCCCTTTCTGGCAAGACCTGTTTGTAAACTCGTGACATGAATAATACTTCCCAACTCCTGAATTACAGTTTCATCTTCGTTTTTCCTAATGTACAAAGAGAATGTTCAACAGTAGGATGGTTCATTTTACTGTTCAGCGTTCGTTCCTTTTTGAAAATTATGTCGGCGATCTCACTTTTCCATACCGATGACGCACTAGTTATTTTGACGGGAGGACATGTTTTCATTGGTTTTTGAAAAAAAACAAACATATATATTGCAATACAAAAGGTACGAACGCTTTTATGAAAACTCTAAATGTAATATTCAAACTTATAGTGCAATAATTCTCCCTTGTGAAGTTTTATAACAGACCCATTGTCTTTGACTTACATTATAGTGAAAACATAATTTCATAGGCATGTTAGGTGAATGCCGTACCTTTCCGAAGACAATGAGAACAATAAGTCTGTACACTGTACATTGAAAAATATGAGGACTTTCAAAAAGATTATACACGATTGGATTTCATTTGTGCGTGATCGCAAACTTTCTATCAGTTTCATTTGATACAGTTAGGTGACGTCAGCAATGTGAACGGGTGCAGATTTCTGCTATTGTGCAATTCAGGAATTGCTGATTTAGATATTTGAAGAACATTTGAAGGGCAAAGCAAGTCTTGGATGTCCTATGAGGTCACTTTGGGAAGATGCCAGTAAAGTATTTCGAAGAGTATTTCGTGTCCTTTCTTTGTACAAATGACGCTTGAAATAAACATTATTACAGAAAGTAATTACTCTGCAGAAAAATTAAATTATTTTCAACAATTGTATAATTATTTACAAAAAGAAATCAGTTTGTCGGAACATAGAGCAATCAATTGATTTAAAGGATTTCAATGATGACAATAATATATCAAACTTGTGGTATGAACCGTGTGCCACATTCTTACCGACATAAGGACCTGAGGTTACATTCGAAATATTGCATTCCGAGATTTTATGATTTTGTGTAATCCTATTTCCTGTGATAGCTTTACCGGCCTTGAATCGATTACCAACGACATTGGTGACTTGATGGTAAAACTTTTAACAGGGTTTCGATCAATTTTGCAGCATCAAGCATTGTGCAAATTGAATACGTTGATAATAAAAAGATGGTTTCATGTTCTTTCTTGCAATAACTCAAACAATACTCGGGGATGGGGACTAATATGTTGAATATTCGGCGAGAGTATCTCTCTCTCTCTCTCTCTCTCTCTCTCTCTCTCTCTCTCTCTCTCTCTCTCTCTCCCTGTCGGTCGTTTTGACTGCTCGTCTCTGTCTGTTTATACCACCAAGTTGGTGCCTTACTGTTTCTGCAGTTGTCCAAAAATATGTCCCAAGCATTATGAAAACCGCCCTTTGTCGTGTTTGTGTACGATTATTACAGCTGCAGGTCTGTGGCTTACCCTGCAGAATTACTGACAATATCTGATGGAACGTATGGCGAATACACAACAGATAAAACCAAATGGGAAAGGGTGTCTAGGCAAATGAGAAGTATGAAGTCCACATATTGCACCAGATAATTCCTTACCTTTGCTTAGGTAATGATGCGATGATCTTGTCGGTTCTCCACTCCAAAAACATGTAAGAAGACATCAAAATGAAGCCAAGAATAATTACTGAAAGAAAATACTTAAGATTGTGAAACAACATAGTCGTCAAAATTTTGGAGTCGAGCTGGTGCTGTTGCGTATCGACTCTGATGCACCTATCAAGCGACTATATGTGTAGGATAATGCACGATTGCACGACACGAGTGCATTATCCGACTTACAACACGTGACCTTGCACCTGCGAGTGGGTACGGACCAATCAGATTACAGTAATTATATTAATGGCCATTTTGAAAGTGCGCACCTGTGTATAGTACTATTTCATTGGCTAAGGATAAACACATGGAAATTTCCACTTGTTCTACACGGTGCATTGACGTGGCTTTCCAACGTACACGTTTTTGTCATTGGTGACACTGCAACTGAACTGCAAGCATCATGCTGAGTGACAGCGATGAAGACTTGTTCATTATACAAAATACTTTCCGAAACCCCATTGCTAGTGATAACCCTGAAGAAGACGACTGGCTGTTTCAAGACTTTGGAGAGTTACTGGGTGAACAGGGAGAAGGCTCGGCACAAGTAGAAAGTCTCGCTGTCGACGTTGCACCTCCTAGTATGTCAAAGCCTGTTCCACTGCTTGTAAGAGACACGTTGTCTGTTCATTCTGACACACCTTGCCCCTCCCGTCTGGATATAAAAAGTGACAAAGAGATAGAAAAAATGGCGATTGAAAGGATTCCTGAAAACACCCTAAACAAAAATAGTTGGGCCGTAAACACATTTAATTTCTGGCAAAACGAGAGAAATAATTTGGCCTCAGACCCGTCATTTAATATTAGTGTAATACATCCTAAACTCGAGGAAATGACGAAAGATGAATTAAATTTTGCTTTGTCACGCTTTGTTTCTGAAATAAAGAAAAAAGATGGGAATGATTATCCTGGACAAAGTTTGTATGAATTGGTGATGAGTATACAAAACCATTTGTCAGTAATGGGTAAAAGCTGCCAGTTTCTGAATGACCTCACCTTTAAACAGCTAAAAGATACTTTAGATTGTATCATGAAAACAAGGAGCGCTAAAGGAATTGGTACGAAAAAGCGACAGGCAGAGATGTTGAGTGTAGACGATGAGAATAAATTTTGGAGCAAGAAATTGATTGGCGATTTTACACCACAAACTCTATTGGACGCTCAGGTCGTCCTTTTCGGAATGAATTTTGCTTTGAGAGGGGGCCAAGAGCACAGGAATTTACGCCCAGGCCAAATTTGCAAAAAATACTGCGAGATTGTTGGGAAATATTATCTGGAATACACCGAGGACGTGTCAAAAACAAACAGTGGTGGCTTGGCATCCAGGAAGGTGAAGCGTAAAGTTACAACTGCGTTCGAAAACACAGACTGCAAGGAGAGATGTATTGTGCCTTTGTATGATACACACAACAAACTTTGGTAAGAATCCTGTTTTGCTTCAGTGTTGAAGTGTACCTTTACTAGAGCCATGGTAGATGTTCCAAGTATATCGTACCTTGATTATTTTGGTTGTGGCGCTTTCCACTGCGCATAATGTGAACAATTCGAACGTCCGGTCTACTAGGTCGTCCACTAAGACGCTCGAAATTCTTATTTTTCGGTGGTTTTGTGATATTCTGAGTAAAATGTGTGGAACTAGAAATATTGGCTGATAGAGGGCGCCTTTCTTCAAAATTTAGCCCGGTGACCTTATATATTTTTATGAATAGAAACCTGGGGCCACATTCTGCCAATAGCTGAAATTATCTGACAAATATGGATAACGAGATGCGTACAACCTTAATGTTAACGTTGACATGATCAGTATACTATATTACTTCACCAAGTCCAACTTTTAATTGTTGTATCCCCAACCGATTTCGGATAATTGACACCTTTATGTCAATTTAGTCCTTCAGATCGCCCTCAAGACGTATACTATTTGCAGCCGGCCAAAAAAATAACAGCAGATTGTTGGTATTCTACGATGCCAGTTGGGAGGAATACACTAATGAAAACTGTGGCAAGACTCTGCTAAAATGCGGGATTTGAAGCATACTATACGAACCACAGTCTACGGGCCACAGCAGCCACTCGCTTATTTGCCGATGGTATGGACGAACAACTAATTGCTGAAAAAAACGGGCCATCGGAGTTCTGCTGTTAGATCTTACAAGGTACTAGTAAATTACAACATAGTAAATTATAACTCGAGACGTTTATTCATACAATTGATCAAAAAGAAAACTTGGTATCATTAACTTTGTATAAATTGATAAACTTTTGGGTACAAACGGAAAAGTGGTACCGAATGAATGACGGTAGTTGGACTCGATCATGCGATGGCGTTTATAAAATGTTTATATTTGCTCTGGTTTCAATGCCGTGCATTTGCCGATGTATTGTTCCCGTGCATAATCAAAAATCTTAACTCCTTTAATCAGAGTTTTGCATTTGTGTTACAGAGAACAAGCATCGAACAGCAGTTCGAGGTGAGCAAAGTTTTGCAAGGAAGGCCACCAAAAATGGCGAAGTTGGCAGATGGGCCGGGAAAGCAGTCGATCAAAGAGGAGTGTGACGAAGAATTGAAGTGCCAGGTGGAAGAATGTTCGAATGACGAAATTCATAAAGAAAACAAGAGCAGCGTCCGTTACGTTCATTTTGAGGCCGATCTTCCAGAGGGAGCAAACATATCTTTGAAATTCGATAAAAAGTAATGTTGTAATGTAGACATTCAATTAAATCATTGTGTATTAAAGTCCCTTCTGCTGTCATTTGTTGTTGGGTGTTTTTGTAGTGTTTCTGTTGTGTCGGTCTCTGTGTGGTAACGGCCACCTGTTGTCAAGTTTGCACTCGTTTGATTTCGACATTAGATATATTGCACCGGTGCAGTGCAATATCTAGATATTGCACCGGTGCAGTGCAATATCTAGATATTACACTGTACCGGTACAAAATTGAGAACAGGTCGATGTTTATATCGCAGAGAACTACACGACAAAACAAAGACGATGGCCAAGAGCAGTGTTGTAATTTAAGTTATTTGAATTTATGAGTAATTTTGTAGTATTGCAACATTCAACAATAGGGCATCTAACTTGTTTGAAAAATTTGAAAAACATGAAGATCCAATTATCCCAAATTAGTTCAAATCGTGTTCTCTTCTGATATCATGGCAATGTACAATTTGAATAGTCGTGTCACAACTTTTAAATTCGGGCAGATGGAACCTTTTATGGAACAAAGTTTCTTCCAAAAATATATCTCAAGCACCATTCATCAGTAAACTTGAAGGAATATTAATTTTTGTCTACATTATATTTAAAATATCGTGGCTGATTTGAAGTATGGATTTCATTTAATCACTCGAAGAAAACCAGATTGTTTTGACTCGGAAACAAGGGTACCAGTTAAACACACGTTGTTCAGATGCTCATTGATGTTGGGTCAGCTCACATTATCACTCGCTTTACGAAATAGGCAACGCGCATGTCAGTGTTTGTTTGTTTCTCTGACGCCCATATCTTTGACAGATCATCTTGTCACGACATCGATATCTTATTGACTTATTTCAGTCCACGTCTAATAATAGCAACCAGTCTTTTACTTGTCTCCTTTCTATGTCTTTGCAACATCACAAACCCTTTACGGCAAGTCTATCGATGTGTAAGCTAATTTATTACGTTAAGCTTATCATAAACTAACATCTCCCTGTTTATTAATGCCAGTTATTCAAAAACCCCCCCCTCTCTCTCTCTCTCTCTCTCTCTCTCTCTCTCTCTCTCTCTCTCTCTCTCTCGTCCCTTAGTGAATGTGAGGAAATTGTCTTTATTAAAGTTCAACATGTCGATCAAAGATTCATTAGAAAACTGATAGAGAGACTTGTGTGACCCTGCTCGACTTTATTTCATAGTAAATTTAGTGTGGCTGAACGATTATTGAAAATTAGCAGAAGCAACACTATCTCATATCGTACGCCAACTATTATTTAAGTCGTCTGATACAACGCATAAGTCAGGCTTATACAATACCAAACTACCTTACAAATCTTCATTATACTCTTTGAGTTGACATAGAATACAAAGGCAACAAGGACAGATATAATTTATTTCGGAAACTTGAGATGGCTGCATTATATTTCAGCGGAACTGCCGCTCTTTGCCTTACCAATCTTCCTGTTGCGCCATTTCTAACGTCTTTTTAGGTCGACCCTACTATCTGTTAGGAGGAAACACTTCACATTAAATTAACACATGTCCAATATGTTAGGGAATGTATAAATGTTAAGCTGGCGATGGCGTAACATGGCTCTCAAGGTGTGGGAAATTAATGATATAGAAATTGAAATCATCCCAGGCCTGTTCTAAAAAGCTTTCTACGAGTGAATTTTGCTAAAAAACCGTCGAACAAGAAGCACAATACGCCGATTCTGTGGTTCCCTTTATCTCGAACTTGGAAAATACCTTGAAGACATCGAATCACCCAGTGTTCTCAAACGTGATATCATGGTGGTGACGTCACGGGTGAACGTTAAAGTAGGATTAAGAGACTAAGAATACAATGAGAAAACATCCTTCAAACGTTTGGATTTCATTTTTTCAGGTCATGTTTCAGCATATACTAATTTCTGCTTGCTGAAAATACTCTTGGCTTTCTTATAAATTTGAATATCATAACGCAGCGCCCTCATGGCTTCCGGATCTGATGAGATTTTCGTCTTCAGCGATTTGACGATTTCCTCTTTGGTCACGTTAGCATTTTGGTCATCTCTGTCGTAACGGTAATTTCGTTCGTTCTTTTTACTTCCAGCGCAGAGTGTGTAAAACGGTAATTTGAAAACCCTTTCAAAGAGACGAAAGTTTGTGTCGTATTCCTCTGTCAAACCAATGACGGCAAACCATGACTCTAGATTAGCCAGGACAAATTTTAAAACCATATTCTTTTCAGTGTCGTCCATAAAGTGATCCAAAATTAGTTTGTTTCGCCACCACGGAGAGATGCGTTCAGTTGGTGGATCATCCGGGCCGCGTAACTTGTCTACAAGGCCGTTGTATTTGTCTGTGAAGAATTCTGGATTGGCCAAGAGTTGGCGAAAGAAAAAACTCCCTTGGTGTATCGCCCAATCCTTAACGGTCATTTTACTGATATCTCGCATAACACATTGCGGCTGTTTTGCGCGAAGGCACATGTTGTACGAAGAAATGACACGTTCTAACGGGTCCCTTATCACCGTAAAGTAAGCGCAGGGTCTGTCAACGAAATCACAGACGGTGAAAGTGGAATCTCCCGCATAGCTTGTTCGCTTGTATTCATCGCTTCCGGTCAGAATGCTACCATATATCTGCTTGGCATTCGGATTGGCAATCAGCCTTGGCACCATCTCACCGACTTCTTTCATCGAATCCGAGAGACAACTTTTCGTTGTTGTCCCACCCGATTTCTGATTGTGAACAAATGCGATGGTGCAATTTTTGTAGCTGTAAGTCTCATCCGACAGCCTCCGCTCGCCATAACTTCGGTTATTTGACCTGGTGAAGTAGTTCGGAAGATTGTTTGACTTTATCAACCAGGGGTACAACGTAGCAACCTCATCCTTTATTCTGTTCGTTGATTTTGCCCTTGATTAGTAAAAGAAAAATGTATAATTAATCATGAGAAAATAAACCAATCTTTGAGCTGCCCTTCGTATCAACATTTTGCAGTTGCGTGTGTATAATGATGTTTACCTTATTTAATTAATGTTGCTTGTATTTGAGGTAACATTAATTTTTTGCCTTTGTATGCAAAATAGCGTTCTATTTCTAAACTCATGGTGTTCAAGTTCAGCTCCTTTCCATATCCCGTCATGCATTAAAACGGAAGTAGCGCCATCGCTTTACTGTATGAACAAAGTGGGCGGTCGAGCTCGTGCGGAAGCAAGGCTTGACTCTGGTAAGGAATTTAGCAAACCTTCGAAACGCAGGGTGTTATATCACAATACCGGTATACATGAATATATACTGCATGTGCCATAACACTTGTCAGCGTTACAGCTCCACATCAGCCTGGGATCATGATTACGCATCAAAACTGTGAACTGTCGGTGGAATAGCTGCAACATAAAATCAATTTGGTAAAAAAAAATCATAATATTCTTTTTTTCCATTTTCAGAGAAGGTGCAGGTATTTCTAGCCAAGTTCTGGAAACGATGCTGTAATAGATACACAATAAAAGGCAAAATTCAAGAAGTGGTATCGCCACAGAATTTTAATGCCATACCTCAAAGCACGGTAGACCACTATGGCGACAATCATAGCAATGTTCGTGTGCGATTTGTGTGGCCATTTATGATGGATGAACCATTCATCAAGGAAAATTCACAAAATCCTCAAGGTTTCCTTAAAGACATTTAGGCCAGTATTTCACCACATGGAGTCGGGTGGAATATAGCTATGCATACTTTAGCCATGTACAGCTAAATTTGCAAGGTGAATACTAACCATTTACATTCCTTATAGAGTGAAAAGGGGATTGCTGCTGGTATAGAAAGCAGAAGATAAAATGAATCAGAATGTTTTAAAGCATTCTGCAAAATTTTTGTAAGTTTTTGTGTATTGTTTTACCTGTGGTTGTTATTGATATGGGAGTTCAATTTTTTTTTTTGGAAATATGACAGTATAAAGCAATGAATGGATTTTATAAGAAAACGGTATTTTAACTAAATGTGAAAATGTACGACTGCGTACCATTTTTTGTTCTTTGTTCTTCGAGATCGTAAAGAGTATGCTCACACCGTGCTAAAGCTTTATATTTTTTTTTGAAAATGAAATCAATCCCTGGACACCATTGTCCTGTTTTGTTATTTTCGGGTTAGGATATCCCTTGATCACAAAGTGTAAAGGTGTACTAAAGCCGTACGATGTATGTGCATTATATTCTTGTCTTAATACATCTCGTTGAACACGCGTCTTATGTTCAAAAAAAACATTTATATTTTGAATATCTTTTAGTGGCCAACATTTGTTCATCTTCATATAATAGTGGTGTATATTTTCAATGTATTTTAAAATGAACACCTTGTGTTTAAAATCTACCCAGCCCTGTTCAAAGATAAACACTGGAGTATAACGAATCATAACATGTTTTGTTAACATTGAACGAAGTAGCAAGTTCACCAAGTGTTCAAGGAACGACGAGCTATTGGTGTTCTATACTTGGTTGTTTATTTTTACAGTGTGGTGCTTGTTTTGTTATCAGTATTCGTTTTTGTCGTGCTTGTGGTTTGATTTCACTCGTTAAATCGTCTTGGCCTGCTAAGAAGTACCAGGAATCTTCAAAGTATTGACTGCACGAGACGTTATGAGTTCGTTGAGACTACATAGACTTTATTTCTCGGTATAGAAAGCTTGACAGATGCAATTGCCAAAGATACGCTTGTCGGTATGCCTAAATGCCTTTGGTAACTCGTTGGTCATTCTGTCCCCCTGCCCTGTCCCCGTTGTATTCCTTTTCCTATATTGGTTACGAATGGGGTATTAAACGTTACCTTTAAGGCATGTCTTTGATCACATGACAGCAAAGATAAAATAATACATCCAATCATAAACATCAATACAGTTCTAGATCTAAAATTTGTCACAATGAATATTTTAAAGTCACTGTGACACGTTGCAAATCCATCCCGTAAAACTCTCGTGTTCTTTCATTAAGTGTTGACAACCTTCTTGATTCTTCATATAATTCAAATATTATGTTCTCGTTTTCGTCCAGACTTTGTAAACGTCGTAAATCGTAACTAGCCCCTTCGTGCATTTGCCATTAATAATTTATGTGATCGATTTGTATGGGAAGCAACTTATAATTGAGATCTTGTTGTTTTGATTAATTATTTTAATAATTAATATAAGTATTATATAGAAATAATAACACGAATAATAATAGGCTCAATTTCCGTGAAAATTTCACCATAAAGGTATTTTGGGTCGAAAAGACCAAATATGATATCGATTTCACCGCCCCATGTTTCCATGGTAACCATTTTAGGGGCTGAAAATTTCAGTTTTTCAAATATCTAATGAAAAGTTACTTTGATTGATATGAAACTTATCTAGCAGGGGGAGTTCGGGTCACAGAACACAAAAACCAGACTTATTTTAATGTTTTGAGTTGCTATGGTAACTATTCTGGGATTGAAAATGTTCCTTTTTCCCTAATTCCTATTAAAGAACTATTGATTGATGTAAAAATTGATATTAAGGGTTTTTCTGGTAAGCACACAAAAAAAATCACACTCATTTTAATGTGAAATGTTTCCATGGCAACCATTCAGGAGTAAAAATTACCAGTTTTTCAAAGATTCCATCTAAAATCCAGGAATCAACAGAATGTGTTATATTAAAGGGATATTTTGGGTTAGAAAGACTAAATATCCAGTGTAAAAATCCAGTAATCAACAGAAATATTATACGAAAGGGTTATTTTGGGTTGGAAAGACAAAATATGATATCCCTTTTCTACTGGCCTGTGTTTCCATAGTAACCTATTTGCATTTTAAAATTTCTATTTTTTTCCTAAGTCCATTAAAAGTAATCCCAGTTAATATGCAAATGCTCTCCTAAGTGTATTTATAATAGCATGAACTTCATGTTCATTTTTGTTTTATGTTGCCATAGTAACCGTTTTGGTAACCACAGTTTTTTTTATTTAAAACAATAGACCCTCGAGAGGGTCTATGTTAAAAGATAATTCACTGTTTTTTATTTATTTTATGGATTTCTAAGTAACAACTTTTAACATTTGTTCTATAATTATAATAATAATAATTGTAATTTCTTTGCCTTCATTCTAGAAAGAATAATAAAGATAATGTATATTGGGGCCATTTTGGTCAAAATTATGTTTTCCGTTAATTTTAGTGTTAGAATTAATTTAACATAGACCAGAAATAATTTTTCAAACATTTTTAATTGTGTTTCATGAAGTCATCCCAAATAAGTGTTATATGGTATATTACTAACTTATTATGCATTTATCGAATTAAGTTTATGCCTTCAAATTAATTTTATGTGCTGAAATTAATTCTACTAGTATCCGAACCCAATCCTCCTTATCACCCAATGTACCATTATATTTATCACAAGCAGTAACAGTAGGGCACTGTTTTTTTTTTGGTTTTTTTAAAACATAATTCACTGATACTTATTTCTTTTATGGATTTATAATTAACGACGTATAATAATGTTCATTTTATAATAATTTATTTTGATTTCATTGCCTAATTGCAGGATGAATAATGAAGACAAATTATTTCTGATTGTTTAACTAAAGTGAAATTATGGCCATGTAGTGGTGCATTATTTTTTGTGTGACCTGGCTTGACCCCATAAACTCTATGATTGAAAACTAGCCGTATTTTCTACCCCGGGTTGGTAACTCTGCTGGTGGATAGAACTGTCGCCGAGGTTATCGTTCGCCCGGTTACAGCGATGAATTCGTTTCTTCGCTTCGATAAAGTTTGTATGTGCGATGTGTGATAGTGAGCATGCGTGCGTGAGTGCTTCACGAACTTTACAACGTGTGGAGCGGTCTCAGTCAGAAAAATGTAACAACTTAGCCGGCTATTGAACCACTCTTTTTTGGGAGTGGAGATTTAGCCTAGCGGTTCTCTCTGTGGCCTCTCCGCTAGGCGACTGATGCCGTATGTTGTGGGTTCGAACCCGATTGAAAACTAGCCGTATATTCTGATGATTAGCGAGATCTCCCCTTTCCATGGTAGCAATGACTAAATTTGAACGTGGTCTCTGTATACCTTTAAACATTTTTTAAAACCCAGCAGGCCAAGACAAGGGGAAATATTACAAGTTAAATGTTTCATGTTTAATATTGCCCAGGGCTCGAAATTAACTTTTATTCCCTGGTAGTCCACTTGGGCAACCATATTCTGAAGTTGGTAGCCCGGTGACACTGGCTTGTAGCCCATGCATATTTTAGATCAGGGGTATCTTTTTTCGTTAACCAGACAAAAAGGGCTATTTTACAAGGTTCTGCATGAAGTGAATTTTCTAGTCTTTTGATGTGTATACTTGCAAACCTTTAATGCCCAAGGAAACAGGTGTAATGGACGAAAGTGGGACTCAAATGTTTTGTGACCTATAAACAACCCGTTTCACTCTCATAGTTGTATGCAAATTTTAAAAGTCGCCATGACAACATGACAGCAATATGGCCTTTTCAGCACTGAGACATACTGAAGCAGGGCTAAAAATAGACCATGACCCTTCTGTTTGGAGGAGGCATAATTTCCGTGTCATTTAGATTGATACATTATTATCAAAATGCAATGAGAATGCGTTTTTATTGGCCATTGTTTCCTGTGCCTGTCATTTAAGTACGTCAGTTCAGATATGGAAACTTTGTTGCAAAGTTCCACCGCACGGCCG
>LD347188.1:81232-95680 GCA_001465055.1 Ptychodera flava | reverse complement strand
TCTGATATACCACATGTGGGGGTTCATTTTAAAGCTCTTGGCGAAAGAAAACTTTTCACTAGCTTAGTTTATCCATATTCGAAAATTTTTATTTTTCTCCATAGAGTTAACACAGGGATGGCGGCCATTTTGAATTTCTAATATCGGTAAATCTTGGGTTATTTGTTTCTCTAGTACCAAAATTTGCACGGTGACCCCCTATTTTTATTCTTGATTTTGAAAGAGAATGATTGAAAGATCCCTTGAGGAAAGTTAGAGCAAAAGTTTAAGTCTTTCACTTTCGAGGTGCATACTACCTTAATCTTGCACTGCCATTGGCATAACCAGACTACTTGTATAGCTCATTCAATGGTATAAGCACAAATCATGTATTTGGTAATCTGAAATCTTGCATCACACAATGTTCTTTACGCAAGGCAAAGTTAAAACATCACTGGACTTCCTAGAATCAAAGATGCTTTGGTATGATACAAGTACTAGGTTGTCAACTTTGCAAGTAAATGTTAGTCAGCCATTTCCATGACCCCTTCAAGATTGAAGATTTATTTACATAACATGTGACGATTGAAATGTTCACACCCCCCCCTTCCCGACGTCATATACACATATGCCTGGTATATGTTATCCAATGATCATGCAGTGTTTATCCATGTGACCTAACAGAGGTGTCATTTTCGGATTCAGATTCCAGTCAGATACTATCTAGCCAAGAAAGGCTTGTCATAAGAGGTTAAACTCCTCCATGATATAAGTATGCATCATTCTGGAATACGAGGGGAAAAACGTCAGCATATTTCTGTGAGCACTTGCAAAACTGTCTTCATGATAGAATTTTCAGAATGCTCTTTTATCAAAATGGCCATATTTTAAGTAGTACACCCCTTGAAATCGAGAAATTTGAAACTTTTGCTCAAATTTTCCATAGGAAAATTTTAGAACATTCCCCTTCAAAAATCAAGGGTGAAAATACGGGTTCATCAAGTGCTGCCACCTTTTATAAGCAAAAATCTATGTGTTGAATTTAGTTTTGAACACTACAAATTGAACAAAATGTCATTATGACAGGTCAGTCATGACTTGCCCATTCATGACGTGTGTTGTGAGTTTTTTCTTGAAAGTATCAATATCTGCATGTGTGATGAGATTTTGATAGGCATACAAAACAAGTATTTTTCATTTGACAGGACAGAGAAGACACGCCAATCACCACTGCAAATGCAAGGACGCCCGCCATGACTATACTGATTTCTTACATGTCAGATACTCAGATAGATGCACTGCAAATGCCTAGCATTTCACTGACATAGCAAAATTGAAGTTATGAAACAGAATTGCCACGATACACACACATCATCACAGCATGCTACTTTCGGATGTATGGCAGCCATGATGTGAAGTGGCAATTCTATTTCACAATTTAAATTTTTCTGCATCAATTGGGCATTTGCCATGTATTTGACCATGGCTTCTAGTCCCTTCAACCCCCACCCGTTCTGACCCTGTTAGCATTAGCCCTGGTCACCTCGACCCCCTCATACCTTTCCTTCAGTATTAAGGAGATAAACCCTAATCAGTTTTCTGAAAATACACTGTCAGTTTCGTTCGATGCTCACAGCACTCAGAAGGGCTTCAGTGGAAAGCTAGTTACTTGGCCATGGTGATTTAGGCACATGGTGCATTCTCGATTGGCCTTGTACAACAATACAATGCATGGGCAGATGCATTGTATCGTTGTACAAGGCCAATCATTGCCAAGTACGCAGACACTTGGCCGTGGTGCCTGCATTTTGCGAATCAAAACGACTCAATTATTGGTTTGAAGCAAGCAGATTTTCTCCAATAATACCATCAATTCTCCCAGGTAAGTTGCATGATATATTTCAAATGTTGACATATTTACAGGAACAGTGCGACGAGGTCAGAGTTGACTGGAGTATCAGAGTAGAGGTGTTCACAACCAGCAAGAGGATGTGAATTACTAGGGTCGAGGTGCAGGTGACCTGCTCCCTTCACTGCACTGTGCACAGGACCACGTGGCTCAATGGCAAAGAAAGAATGGTACACTGCATTTCACGTCCACGGTCCAGTGGCTGACCACACCGTTCGGCACTCTATCCCAAACCAACGTCTATTTCTGCCGTTATTACTAATACATGAAGTGAGCAACGTCACTAGAAGGGTGCGTAACTCACAACAAGGTGTTGCTGCCGCTAGTCAGTTCAACCATGGTCCCTCGTGGAGGGACCGTGGTTCAACGGAAAGAAGATCACTCGTCGCCATTTTGCGCAAACAGAGCAAAAATGAAGCCGCACTAGACTCGGGTCATAAATATGTCTACAAATCTCCCTGACAAAAATTGGCAGTGTCGGCTGTATCAGTATGTTGGCCTACCTCATAACATGCGGTAAATAATCACTTACACTGAAAAGAGTCCAGTTTCTCGGCGGCCGCGATAGCCGACAACACCCTGACGCACGCCACAGGTGAAGTGGGGTGCCCACGTGTACGTATAGCTGGCACAAGAGGGCGCTCTTGCGTCCAAATTCGGCATCTGTTCCAAATCGAAAATCCGATGCGATTTTATACGTTTAGTTGATTTTAGACGTTAAGTTTAGAAATTAAGGGAAAATACGTTCACATTGGTATTTCCGTAGAAGTTCGTTTCGTTGAAACTTCAAAAATATTCTTCATGCAATCTGCTCACATTAGCCAGGCCCGATAGCCAGGACACAGTGCTAGTACAGTATAGAAGAGGCCGGGGGGAAAGACTGGTCTTACTTCCCCTTGATTGAAATGCAATATGTTTTCTTCATTTTACTTGGGCTTTCGGAAACAGAAGATACTGTGGGTCATGTAACACCATTAGCTCGTTTAAAAAACCGTTTCGGTCTTGTGTGCTGATGGTTTCAATCATATTTTAATTGTAAAATTATTGTCATAATAAATTCTTGTGTCGTGAATTGTCTCCACCACATGGCGATTATCGGATTGGTTTTATCAGGAGCGGTGTAGGAAATCCTTGGAAAATAATAGGCAGGTGTCCTGATGGGTAATTTTGAGAGAGACAGAGAGAGAGAGAGAGAGAGAGAGAGAGACTAAAACATGATGTAACGAACAGTTATCTCTTTCCTGGGGACTTTACTAACACAGTTTGATATTTTGATATCATAACTCAACGGCTGTTCAACGACATGAAACAACTCTTTTTGGTTCCGCGTCGAACAAAAGACAAGATAAGCATCATAACTTTTCTCACTATCTTCAACAACGCGTGCGACATCATTTCAACACACCCTGTATATTTGGCGATGCACTTCATCTTTGAATTCATCCACACTGGGTCTCTTTTCTGCCTTCATTTTACTATCGTTTTTATATTGCAACTTGATGATAGATATGTTTATCCATTGAACCATGGCCATCCGCGTTGTGGACAAGTCTCCTTCGAGCAAGAGCATCATGGCATGACGGTCAAAGATATCTCTTGATATATTTTCACGAAACTGTAAATAAGCGGACATCAGCTTTACAGATTATTAGCGTCGTTAGCAAGAAGCAGCGTAGAAAATTCTTGGAAAGTTGAAACAGCCAGACATCCGGGTTGTGTGTCTCGTGTGTCCCCGCACACTTTTAACTAAAAACGGAATAGAATTCTAAAAGTACTGCTGTAGTTCAATAATGTGACCTGCCTCCTAGGTCAAAGAACCAAACAAGCCGTTAGCTCAGGCTCCGTAAAGGTTGCACTTTTGGTTTCACTTCTTCACTTTGAAACGGTGACACAAAGTTACTGGAAAGTCAAGAGGAGGTAAAGCTAAACCATTCTCGGATCACCACTTTTCACAAAGCTTGCAAAGTTGGCCATACTCTGAAAGATTACATTCGTCTGTGGAAATGGGAGTATTCTTCCGAGAAAGGAAATTGCTTGGTCCCAGTTGTGCTAGCTTGTGATATTTTCATCGGTTTTGTTGTTGAAAACATGTATATCTTCTTCATCTTATTCTCCTGAGCTCAAACAATATTCTGTTGAAATGCAATGCGAGTAGCCCTACCAACACAAAGTATTGTGTGGCATTTACAATGCTCATTGCTATGTTTATGATTGAATTCTCATCTGCAGTTGATTTCTGCTATAGGCAAAAATGTTTGTTTCCGGAATACCCAACCTATTTTAAACCTTCCGGCACTAAATTTTTTTTCGCAGCTTTTTAACAATCACGCACGATTTCGCCAAATTTAATTTTTCTGCTTTTAATAGGGTTACACCGAAATTAAAAAAATAATTAAAAGTAATATCTCGACCGACCTGCCCTATTTCCGGAGGGCTGTTAACGGCAACTCACAATATTTTTATGGCATATGACATTTGGCCTCCACACGCACACTATCTTTGCTGAGTGAGGTTTGACAAAATTTAGAGATTTGAACAAGAAATTGTGTGTATACACCCCACACTTTCTCACTGGTTTTAGTTTACAATACAGCTTCTAATCTTCAAGATACATTGATGTGCCCTCAACGGTCGGGCTAGGCCAGCGTCAACTCAAATGCCCAGCTGAGCCGGGCGCGCGGGCTACGCCAACTCACCGTGCCCAGGTACAAGACAGTTGAGTGTCACGTTGCATTGCTCACACAGGGAGGGGCGTGCAAATCTAGACCTTTCTATGGTTCAAGTCGGAAAGGTACAACACAATCACAGTATCGAAGACGAGAACATTAAATTTAATGCCTCGATAAAAACTGATGACATGAGGGTAACTAGTTATTCAGCAGGGCCGCAGCCTGTACAAGGCATTGGGCTGCCTTCTTGAATTTTTCAGACTATCACTGTGTAAATCTATAAATTACCCAAATCCTGGATAAACTAGGTTCCGCCCCCTCACTCTTGGCAATTTGGTAAGGCTACGGCCCTGTAAAGTGACCAATGTCGGGAGGAACACTGAGGAACAGGATTAACTTTTTTCTTTCGTGGCTTCAAAATATATACGTGTATTAAAAACAGAAATGTTCAAAATTATTGGTTATTTATGGGTGCAAACATGTAAGATACGGGTATCAGAACAGTTATTCTCTTGTCCAGTCTACCACAAAGATATTTACTTTCCACTACATAGTTGGGGCCAGGGTTAACGTTATTGTAGGGCAGGGGAAATGCCAAGGGTGGTAACTGTAAACAAAGATATTGATGCGTGTCCGTATATATGAATTTGTGGGTGAAAGAGTTTAAGGGACAGAGGCTGTGCTGATTTTTTTCTCTATTTTTAATTTGAATGTAAATTCTCGTCATACTCGGCAGAGAATGTTGAAACAAACTATATTTAACAAGTTTCTAGCCCTAAGTAATACACGTGAACGATTATTGTTCACATTGAATTCTAGTCCGGACCAGAATTCAACTTGTCAATAGTAGCAATGCAGTCTACACATGTACAGGCTGAGTTGACAAGCTGAATAATGTGTATCTCAACATGCTTTGGGGAGAAGAACAAGAAACTGTACTTTTCATGTGCAGACACCAGGTAAATAGCTTGTGCTTCAAGAATTTGCAATTGACATACAAAACAAAATTGTGAAAGTATCGTATACCTTCCCTTCAACCCTTTCCACCACCGTGGTTTGGCCCAAATTTATTGTTATCAATGGTAAGTTTGGACCTGTTTACAGGAAATTGGGGGTGTACAGGTTAATGTAGTACATATGTGCCCCTATGAGCTAACTAAACCGACCCTAGTCTCATAATTGAAGTCATACTTCTCCGACGTTTCAGTGGAGGTAAGTTTGTGATTTATCCTCATTCTATTCATTTTGAGAGTGACATTCATGCATGCCACATCCAAGGGTAACGAGATGCAAAGCCCTGAGTTCGCATGTGCACTATCATTCTTATTTACTTAGACAATTAGGGTAGTATGCGCCCCGAAAGTGAAAGACTTAAACTTTTGCTCAAACTTCCCTCAAGAAATATTTCAATCATTCTCTTTCAAAATCAAGAATAAAAATCGGGGACCACCGTGCAAATTTTGGAACTAGAGAAATGAATTACTCAAGATTTACCCATATTTTATATTCAAAACGGCCGCCATCCCTATATTAACTCTGTGGAGAAAAATCAATTTTCGATTTTCGAAAAACTAAGCCGGTGAAAAGTTTTCTTACACCAAGAGCTTTAAAATGAACCCCCACAAGTGATAGATCAGAAAAAGTTTGCAAAAAGTTTGCAAAAGTTTGAGAGTCCAAATTTGTGTCCCCGAGGCGCGTTCTACCAATATGGGTCGAATTCCACCAAGGTGTTGAATTCGCTGTTGTAATGCGGAAGTACTCCACTACACAACTCTTTTATGGCGGTGTACTCGTCGAAGGACACCAGTGTTTACGTCAGTGAGGCTGTTTGCGATTGTGGTTATGTTTATAGCTAAGTGCCTCCATGCACCACCACAGTACCGCAACTGGTGCGTGACACAGACGGACTTGCTTTTGGCACCGGCGTAAAGTCGAGGCAAGTTCATCTCAGATGCTTGAATCCGTTTGCGTTCGTTGTTACTTACTTTTGATGACCTGATTGTATTGTGCATGATTTAAAAGGTTTTTGTCGCAAAATAAGTGATATAGGCCTACCAATTTTGACAATTTTTACGTTTGAGAAAAGAAAGTGTTGTCAGCAAATTTGATGCTACAGGTAATATACTTACATACAGATTTTGGAGGGTCTATGATATATACTCACAATTACATATTAATTTGAGAACTGTCCGTATAAAAGGAATGAACCTCGGGGACAAATAATCGGACTCTCAAACTTTAACCATTCTTTTCTGGTTTTAATACTTGCAGGGGTTCATTTTCAAGCTCTTTGGGTAAGTAAGTTTTCACTGGTTCAGTTTTGTGACACTGGGAATTTTATTTTTTCCAGTAGAGATAATAAAAAAGGCCCTATTAGCGGTATCCTTTTTGCATTTTTCCGTAAGAAAGATTGTTTGAAATCAAATGCAACTTGTGTAAAAAAGCGGTATCGAACTTTGAGGAAGTGGAGTTCAATGGTAAAAGAGCTCAAAGAGATCAAGAGAGAACCAAAGTTGGCAGATTTGAAATACTTTATTTAATTGTATTGGAGGAGAGCGTGTTGACAGGGTCGAGCAAACGAATGCAATGCGATGGGTGACCATAGAACGGTTTTCTAACATGTATTTGCGAAGAAAGTTCAACTTAGATTATAATAACTGGATAATTTTCGACGGCAAGTTATATTTTTGTGTTCTTGTTCAGCGCCTTAGAACATTCATTAACTCTCAATGGCTTTTGGCGCTATGTAAATGCTTTTGATTGATTGATTGATTGATTGATTGATATATGGCCGTTGCAACCATAACACGAAAATCTGTGAACAATCGATCAAATTCATCGCCAAGGATTGAAATAGTGACATTTTCAAAGACAATACATAGAGTGATAATGATAATCAAAACATCTCTCTGAAGACCGGATGATATTATTTGCTAAGCAAAATGCAAAAAACATACAGCTAACGGGTTTTAAGAGATCGACTGTTAGGTGTTAGCAGGGGGTCAAAATAGAAAAATCGACGAGGGCAAAAAGTTGTTAATCTTTTTCAGGTTTTCGCAAAAAGGGACGATAGCATGACTGTATGAAAGTTGAAAAGGTGGGGGAATTATGTCAGGTCTGAAAAAGACAAGTCAAACTTCGAAAAACGAAAAAGTTACAAGTTGTTATGTTTACGTCCCCCTGCCAGTCCAATCTGATGAAAATCAAATGCAGATGCATGGTTGATGACGCTTCCCTTAGCTCGTTCTTTGGCGTTCTCGTCGGCTGTTGGTCACTTTTACGGGAATTGTGCCATCACAACGTCCGGGGTGTTCCAAGATGTGATGACCCATCGCTTATCCGTCCACTGATTAGGTGAAATGGAAATTTAGAGGGATGTGATCCGTACGTCTAAACGGGGGGTGGTATCGGTCGTCGGAACTGCCCCTGTGCGATTTTCTCGTTTACAAACAATTTTAATAGTCTACACACGATATCTAGGTGCATCATGTCAAAATAGCTGCAACATTTCAATGTTAAGATGTAAATCATGACAAAATTGTTTCAACTTTCATCAATCTCCAACTTTCCTCCCCTAACTTACCTTGGATTCACTGTTTACATTGATCGTATCAATACGACCATTGAGCCCTGTTCCGACGACCTCCTTCCCGTAATTCATAGGAGGGTCCACTTCTCGATCATGACATATAAATCAACAGTGTGCAACTTCAGTTTCTTTCAAATTTACTTGAGTGGCAAGCGGGTGGACGATTTTATTCCATGTCAGAGGGCGGGTAACGGGCGGGCGAAAGGTTTCTTCATCGAAGGTTGGGGAAATTTTATTCCACTGCGACTTGAAAAAAGGTCAATAAGGCGGACAAAAGGTATAATGCTATTGCTGGTTTTCGATAGTTTGCAGATGGGCATGCGCAGAAGTATTTTACAGGAATTGGAGTGTTCATTGCACGGTACGTATTAAACGTAAAAGGGGGGGGGGGAGTCCCTTTTCCCTGCGAATACCACATTTGACACTCCAAGCCTGTAGTCGGCAGAGGCAAAACCATTTATGGAAAAGAAATAATAGTTTGATCGTTTGTATTAGGGAGAGGGCAGTGGGAGTTAACGTTGTTTCCTTTGATGCATATGGTGAGGTGGGGTGGAGCCCGGGGGTACTCCCATACAAAAGTGTGCGGGTATGTATCGGCCAAATGGACCACTTCTTCACGAAAATATCCCTAAACACGGGCCAACAAAATCCTAAATATGGGTCAGTTACAAAGGAAATGTCCCCATACTTCAGGAAAACATTACGTGCAGTGGAATAATCATGGTAAATTCCCTGAATTTTGTCGAGAAAATCACCAACAATGGATCATTTAAAAAAAAAAAATTTATAGGTAGGTACTTTCAGCTAGTGGGGGGGGGGGCACACCTCATTTGAAAATATTGGGAATACGCCCCCCTCCCCGTAGATAGTGGAGAGAGGAGAAAACTGACAGGCGGGCGGGGAACATTTTCGGTACTAATGAAGAGCTCTTATTTTCCCCTACAAAGTTTTATTTAAGTTTTATTTTGTTCAAAATATGTTAGCTTAAAATCGGCTGATTGGCTGTCCCTGCGTGTCCATGTACACTCACGTATATGTGGTGCTGATCGCGAGTGTGGGTTTTACCAAAAATGCAGAGTCTTGTCTGCAGTGGACAGAAATTTGTAAGAATTCATATATACGTTTTATGGTTGGAAAGCACCATATCTATTTGTATGATTTCAATCATAACATTAATGCTCTAAGAAACTTTTTCGTCAATCTTGTTTAAGAATTTCCAAAGTCTTGACAACTTAAAAACTTAGGGCAAGATATCTATTTTTACACTTTAATAATACAATTCTGTCATTAGGATCGACTGACTCAGTCGCTGTCTTTCGCAGTGTGCGTGTAGCCTAGCGCACAGCCGGGAGTTGCGCGATGCGGTGCCGAAATAATGTTTTTGCATTGAGGCCTGGATTTTTACAGTTTTTAAAAGTTATATGTCTTCACATTAAATGAACTGAAGCTGGTTAAGAGCAAAGGCGAACCAATTAAATAGTATCTGCGGCATTTGTCAGCTGCTAAAAAAGTTTTTTGCACCCGAGCGGACTTTGACGGAAGAGCCCCTGACCAAAGTCCAACTACCAACGGACCGCGATGGAACCAACGAGTGGCGTCCAGAAGTTAATAATTAGGGACAATGTTTTTTTAATCTCACAATACTCGCATGCTGGTTAAAAACAGTTGCTAGTACTGACAAAGAAATTTCTAAGAGTAAAAATGTAGGCAAATTTAGGCAATAAAATCCCCTACTGTAAAAAACTCACAACAAAACAAAATGTAATACCCGAACAATTTACATGTAGAGCCCGGAACTCTTTGAAGACCGATATCTCGCTCAGTGTTCATCGATTGAACATCGCATTCGTTTGCTTGACCCGTCCCTGTCAACATTCTCTCCTCCAACACAATTCTAATATTAAGCCAACTTGGGTTCTTTTTTATTTCTTTAAGCTCAAAGTATCGAGACCACTTAATATATATATATATATATATATATATATATATATATATATATATATATATATATATAGTTTGCAGTTTATTGAGTAGTTTTTATTCGTTTCTTGACTTTCAAGCTTGAGACGCAAATATTGGATAGTTTGTCATTACCGTAGCCCTGTACAAAGCCACCTTTTGGGCGTGACATCCGGGTTTTTCCGATTGAAGTTCCCAATTGCATGTCCCAATCACTTGACCCTATCACCGTTGTTGTGGTAAGTAAGCTACTGTGACTATCTACCCACAGCCTCACAACAGCTGAAGTTACCTAGCAACAGCGGAAGTAACCCGGCAACTTCGGCGCCACCAACCATAGTCAACAAATCTACTGATCTCTTTAATTCTGTAGTTCGTCGATCAATCAGTCATTATAGTAACGTATTATGTTTGACATACGTTGGATTATACAGTGTGTTGATATATATATATATATATATATATATATATATATATATATATATATATATATATATATTGTGAACAGAGATTTATGAAGATTGCAGGATGCACGAAACTAAAGCAACAGATATTATTACTTTGTACTTGAAATAATTTGTCTCTGTGCCCAAGTTCAGAGGTTGCCATAAAGCCATTATGGTGATAATCGGGAGGGCACATTGTATACATTTTGTGTGTATATATATATATATATATATATATATATATATATATATATATATATATATATATATATATATGCAGACAATCTGTTCGTATACTCAACTCATACCTTTGATCACTTATACGCCGCACACACAGGCACTAATACTTAATATAAACATAATTTGTTAAAATGACTAATTGTCAAATTTAAATCGCATTGAAGCAATAGTGATTGAATTGAACTGTATTGAGTTTAGGTGCTCCTCTACACGAAAGGCGTCGAAAAAGCTTGTATACGGTACGGGCACACCGGCAAAATTATATGAAAAGGAATATCTCGATCGAATATACAATTAAGTTTTCAATAGTATATTTACGCAATAAATCACACCAAGAGACGGTATACCGTATACCACGAAATTTTGACCAGGTCACGACATGCAGGAGCGCTAGCGAGTACATAAGCTTATTTGGAGTGAACTGGCCAAAACCGAGCGCGGTATATCCGTAGTGTGGTTTAGTGCTATTATATCATGACAGTATATTGAAATTCTGGTGTGAAACGTTAAAGGGACATAAGCTGTAACTTGTGGGATGTTTTTCAGTATTCTGCTTCTGTATATCAACTACCGTGTCTAACCCTAATCCGTTTGTCATGCTGAAACTTCGAGTATTCTTTTTGCCAAGACAGCTTGTATGTGTGTAGTGATCATTTTTTTATTGTTTGTAAATGAATTCTAGTCCGGACTTGAAAACAACTTTCAACAATAACAACGAAGATTATACTCATATAGGTTGGGTTATGCTAAATACTTGGCATTAAATTACAGTTTAGGGATTCAATGCAGAAAGTGTAGGGAAACCACAAAACAAAAGTTCTGAAAAATGGCCAAACGATACAGCTTATGGAGCTTTAAAAAAGGAAATTTTCTCTGGATAAGAGTTCGTGCATGTTACAACCGTGCTATATCGCGAATATAGCACGGTTATTTTCATGTGTCGACCAATCAGATCACTTCATTTGCGCCATCAACATACAGGTATAATTATTACATCATGTTGGGCCTGTTTTTACAGTTAAATGGTGATCACTGGCCCAATGGCACACCTTCAGACGCAGAAATATAAATAAAGTTTATCAATAAAAAAATTGTCGGAAATATCTTGGCACTATGCGAAACATCACTAACGTAACCGGAAAGTACTGGTTCTTGGCGGTGTTCGTCAAATAAATCGAACCACACACCATCTTGAGTAGGGCAACTGTGAATGAGGACACGACATCCGGGAAATTTCGATATCTGGTCTCGCAAACTCGTACGTGCCATGTCCATGGATCAGCGCGCTCGTATTGTACATTTGTATTTCAGCCGAGACGACATCAATTCCTCATCCATGTTTTCAGATCAAAATTGACATAGGCCTAAATCTAATAATTCATATTCACATGTTGATATTTCAAAATTGTGACACAAATATCAAAATAAATTTATATATAGGGCCTACAGAAACCTTGTTCACAGAGAAGCACTATAATATCTAACGAAACTGATCCCAAGTTGAGTTCAAATTTCCGCATTCAATGAATATTCTGGACCGTTAACATGTTTCCTCGCTCGCTGTGATTTGCAGCGCCGTGTATCGAGTGCACCGAGTCAGTTACACAAATCGGTCGACAGAACGCGGATGCTCTGAGCTCGTTTGACGGTTAGAATACTTGCAACGTCTCCCCTTTGATCGAGAAATTGACGTTGAATACCCCACTCTTTCTTCGATGGAACCAAACGATCACGTGACACACTGATTTCACGCCCATATCGTTCCAGTTATGACTATGCTAGCGCCCACTATCTCCGCTGAAACTGGACAGTTGTGAGAGGTACGAACGAAAAAACAGGGAATATAATGCAAAAACATAAATCTTCCAAGTGACGTAATTAATTTGCATTTACGTCATCACATAAACATTTTGTTAATATTTGTCTTTGAAATATATAACGGTATTTTTATATTCTACAAAATTTTAAAATTTCTTTGATTTTGTTATTATATCTGGACAGCGACATTAGCCCAGCCCCAGTTTTCCTCCATAATAGGGTTCATAGCTACACGATATCCCATAATATTCACCTACCGCTGCCGGATCCTATTTTTCTCGCTGTTCCCACAATCTAGTTTCCCCGCTGAATATTTAGGAAAATTCCGGCGCATCGGAGGATTATTCGTATTATTTAGTCAAAATTGGTACAGAACGAATAATTGTGTTATAATAGCTCGTCAAATTGAGTTGAAAGACCAAGATATTGCTTTGATTTGCTGTTTGTAGATATTTAAGTTGCTTTTCCAGGGGGAGTTGGTGTACCGTAGCTGTCTTGTCTCCCTCCACCACACCCAACGAAGTGGCTCTATTTTATCTGTCTTTGTGATACTGTATCGGGAAAAATTGGGCGGTACCAGGCGGAAAAAAGGCATCCCGAGTGCCATCGATTTGTGGTTGATTAATCCCGCTGAAGCCAGGGGAGTGAAATTTGAGGGAGAAACGGTGCTTGTTTATTAATTGAGGTATTTTTTTTGGTGTTGTGTGAGCTAAAAGCAAAATGGCGTGCTGTCTAAGCGAGGAAGCGAAAGAACAGAAACGTATCAATCAAGAAATTGAAAAACAACTCAGAAAAGACAAACGAGATGCCAGGAGGGAACTTAAGCTCCTTTTACTGGGTAAGTCTCATAATTTTTCCTTTCCATATACCGAAATCTGTCCCCGTATCACACATTTTTCCCCTGCAATGCTAATGTGTATATCGCTACATTGAGTATTGGCCGCCATGTTGTTCGTAAGCAATTGATGTACATGCCCCAAATGCCGGGATGTCCGTGCGGTTTTTGGTAATATTTGTCACCATTTTTCGACACCACAGGGACGGGAGAAAGCGGCAAGAGCACTTTCATCAAGCAGATGCGAATCATACACGGGTCGGGATATACGGAGGAAGACCGGAAAACGTTCACTAAGTTGGTATACCAAAACATATTTATGGCGATGAATTCGATGATCCGGGCTATGGAAACACTAAAGATACAATATAAAAACCAAAATAGCATCGTAAGTATAAAAAACGGTTTACGTCTAGATGCGTCGTTCAAGTACGTTGTGCGTATCACACTGGCTTTGATCGTATGTTGTGCGTCGTCATTGAAGATGTTGGAATGGTGACATCTTTTCTTCCCTCCCCCCCCCCCCCGTGACCTATTTAGTTGGGGACACTCTTGTACAAATATCGGCTTGTGATATGTGATATCTGTTTTTGAATATTTCGTCAAAGTGTATGCACCCTGGTTTGAACCACCCCCTCAGTTGAATCTTGCATAACAGTGCAAATTCTAGGTTGAAGCCCTTCAAGTCACATTAATTTCTGCAATTCTTTAAAAATAGACATGGCCCATGATTATAATATTTTTGTGAATGCTACGTGCATGATCAAAATTACACAATTTCTTTCATGATCAAATTTGGCATTGTACTTGTCAATAGGTGTCCAACCCATTTGTATGATGTCAAACTAGAATCCATGGGAAGCTAGTGTTTTTTCTGGTGTCTTGTCGTACTGTGTCATTTCAAATATTGTGTTAATGTATGTCTGCTAAATTTTGAAAAAAAATAGTGTTGAAAATGTTGATATTCAAAAGTTACCCTGTATGTGTACTGGTAACCTAATTTT
>LD347188.1:51160-71252 GCA_001465055.1 Ptychodera flava | reverse complement strand
CACAGATTCTGAAACCGTAGTGTCCTGGTGGTATGTTTGATCTGACACCAGAGAGCGAGAAGAATATTGTAATATTTAGGGGTTCTAGGTTTCCCTGGGTGACAAAGTCCCTTGTTACCAGGGAAACAAGATGAAGGTGTGGAGAGACAAAACAAGAGCATTGATGTTTGGAGTATGACTTTTGTTAGCCTCGCAGGGTGAAGACATTTTTGATAGAAACATTGTATATTATCTTTGGGGCATTTTACGTCATATTTCTTGCTGTAAAACTGCTTGATACTCTGTGAATATGCCCCACTTCGGGGCTTATCCCAATTATGTAAGTGAAGTGTTTGTAAAAATATATATGCTAATGTAGCTGCTGATAATAGAATAGTAATATCGTATGATACAAATAGGGCCGTTCACAGTTTACGTCACTGTTCTCTTATTAATATGCAAAAATAAATATTTGTCCGCATTTTCAGATAACGCTTTTGAAAATTACGCATGCAAGAACGACGAAAATACATCTCAGTGGGTGACTGCTAGTGTAACAATGAATACTTAAAAACATATTAACGACTCTGAGTACTAACTGCAAAAACGGCCACGTATGCATCATTGATAAAATTTGTCCGCATTTCAAGCTGCGTGTGCGATGTCGCGCGCGTACAGCTATATTTAGTAACAAACCTGTAACCGTGAACAGCGCTATTATTCTCTCCCACCAAATTAAAAGAATAGTGTTGTCACTATAAATTGCAGAGAATATTGTTGACCTCCAGAAAAATTTCACAGAAGCAAATTGTATAGCCTATCTTTTTTGCTTTGCAAATTTGAGAAAAAACTTTCCTTGTACTTAAGGGTAAAGCACTGGGCTGTTAACCCATTGAGTGCTGTTATTTTACACACCAAAATTTCAGAGCAACATTTTTCCAATTTTTATGAATTTTTATGTAAGTTTTTGATGATTTTAGAAAGTGGCCATAGCTTTTCACCGGCTACAGTTTCTGAATTAGAAAAAATGTCTGTGTCATATATTAGGCCAAAATAAAAAATATGTGCTGTTCCGATTACCCGACCTACCCCAATTTTAGCCTCCGACCCTAGACTTTTTTGAGCTTCATAAACCAGGAAGTAAGCATAACTATATGAAAAAACATGAACCGCATGAAATCACGCGATTTTATTTTATTTTAATAGTTTGATATTCAATTTGAGTGTGTTTCATGAGGAAATTATTTACTGATAGTTTGTTTGAACGCGTACAAAATGCACATTGAGGAATAAAAAAAAATTGAAAAAAAAAAAATTCCCTACCTACCTACCCTATTTTTGAAAACCATGTAATCGGAACAGCACATATTTTTTTATTTGGCCTTATAAATGTGACAAAAATTGACCATAGCATTCAAAGAGTTAAGGCTTCATAGGAAAAACCTACTTGGTTGTATTAAAAAAATAATAAACAGCATGTTATTCTGTGCTAACAAACTAACAATGATCAGTAATATCACACCAATGGTGAGTGGGGACCTGTTTACTAGGAATGGGGGGGGGGAGGGAGGAATAGAGGGGTGAATGTGTGAACTGTCTCAAAACTAACCCACAGGAGGTATGCTTGTGTCTTGGACAGGGAATAAAGGCTGTCAAATACAGTAAGCCAGATATTGTGTATTGTGTGTTCGTTCAAATAAATCCTTGTCAGAATAGACCCGCCTTGTACGTTGTCCGTAAGTCATTCTCAAGTAGATATTACACCAACTTTGAGTGTCGAGGTCATGCCTGTGTGTGCTGTTGATCCTCTAGTGTCACATTCCATCATCATGGTTTGGTCCAAACGCTATTGTTAGCAATGGTGAGTGGGGACTTGTTTACTAGGAACGGGGAGAGGAATAGAGGGGTGAACGTGTCGATATGATATGGAGTGATAGTGAAGTAGCTTGCATGTATCAGTTGAACTCACAGGAGAAAAGAACAGTAGCTGATTGTTATTGTCCCTTTGTCAAAAGCAAGCCAGCCAAGTTCAAGTCTGTATCTCAAAACGTTTGCACCCATTATATCATTGGATTGACTGCAGTAGTTTTTAAAAAATCTGTATCGTGACATGTGTAATTGAGCTGGTTTTCACAGTGACATCTTTGTGAAGGATGATAGATCTGACTGGGGGCAAGGACATGATTTAGTTGTTAATCATCTGTGCTAGTTTGAAAACGTACATTTGTTGGTGGTTGGTGAATGGCTGTTTAGTTTGTGAATGGCAGTCAAGGGTACTAAATGACAAAAAAAATTAATCAGTCCTCAACTGTTAGACATTGGTACTTTTAACCCGCCTACCCATGCCACATAACATCTGCCAGTAAATGACACACATTCACACTCTGTCCCCTGTCATAGATATCACTGCCAGACCACACACTCATACTTCCTCCCCATGTCATGCGTAAACACCGCTAGATAACATTACCCTCAACCTTCTCCTCCATCCCATATTTAACCCTTTCACCCCCAGTTCCCTGTATACAGGTCCAGCTTTACCGTAGAAAACAATGGCTTTGGGACAAACCATGGTGGTGAAAGGGTTAATCCTGCTGCTAGATAACTCACTCTCAACCTCCCTTCCCAGCCCATGACATACATAACAACTGCCAGATAACGCACTGTCAGTCTCCATCTCCATCTCATGCCGTACATAATAGCTTGATAATTCACTCTCAACCTTCCTCCTTGTCCCCAAATTACCGTACATGGGTCCACTACTGCTAGGCAACTCACTCACTCTCAACATCCTTCCTCACTCCATGTCCCCCCATCAGTTCACAACCACTAGATAACTCCCCCCATACTCCCTCCCTATTCTGAATCTGATGCCATCGGTCCACAGCTAGCAGATATCTCCCCCTCATACTGCCTCCCCATCCCTCATCCTGTGCCATCAGTCCACAACTCTAGATAACCCTGTGTAGCTCTCTCTCCTATCCCATTCCATTGTCAGCTGCTAGAGTACTACTAGCTGTCCAGTGATCTCCCCAGGATTTTCTGATAGAGTGGCGGCTAATTTGCATAACAATAAATGTAATTGTTATGGTAATGAGTTTCTATTGTTTACCAAAAATTATAGAGTGGCGGCCACCACTCTATAATAGCTCTGGGGAGAACACTGCTGTCCTACTCCTAGTCAGCAGTTCACTATACACTGTCCCAATCACATACAGCTCCTTCATAAGTACTTCTCATATCCCCTCCAACTTGCTTTTCCCAGCCAGCTACAGCTGCTAAATAACTATGATTTGTACCCCCCTTTCTCTCCATCCCCCTACCCTTAACCTGCTCACCCCCAGTTTTCTGTAGAGAGGTCCACAAGCACCTTTGGTGACAATAGGTTTGGGCCAAACTATGATGGTGAAGGGGTGAATCACACTTCAGTGGAGCTTCATGTGCAAATAGCAAACAGTGAGGTCAATATTGGGCAACAGAAATGATTAGGTCAAGAGAGATTTATCATGTTATTAGTGTACAATAGAACATGTAATTGTACAATACATTTGTCAGATGTTGAAATTCATAATTCATCCAAGCCCAATACAGCGTTTTCTTCTCGAATCCCCCCTATCTATTCAAAATCCCCGTTCAAATAATCACAAATGCACGACATGTCACCCTTATACAACGAGGTTTGAGATTCTGATCAACACAGAGTGTTTAACATTCCACTTTATGATTACTGTCTGTGATGTAACATCATACAGTTGATGTAATCCACTATCTGTAGTCACAGAAGGATGTGATAAACCTGAAAGACCTTTTATTTGATATTCCATCAATGCTATAACCTTAATTTGCTACTACCTTGAAAATTTTTATTTGCATAATTTAATAATGCATAATTTATTACAGTCCTCTCAATCACAACCAAATCCCCCCAAATTTTCAAGCAGAGGGTGACTTCACCCACCCCACCCCCTTTTGAGAGAAACCTGGAGTAAACATTGCAGGCCAGGTTTATACCTCTCCCTCCCTCCCCACATTTCCACTTACACTGATCGAATCGTCCCCCTGAAACTGTAGGGCTGCACCAACTGATATGTGAAGGCAGGGAGGGTCAGTGTACAAAATCCAGTCTTCTCAACCAAGGTGATTGTCATTTAATATTCATGACATTGAACGTGATTTATCGGTAAAATTCTGTTATGTTGTCATTGACTCAAGCACTCATGTTTTATGGTCCTCTTAAAGACGCCCATTGGTTATAAATACCGGATTACATAGAAGGACGCTCATTATGCAAAGAGACGCCGTGCGAGTAACTTGAACTGAGAGCTCCAGAGATTGCGGTTTTTTGCGTGTTTTTTATGGAAATTTATGGAATAGGAATGCTCTTCAGCAGGGTAAATACCTGATCAATACTTAACGACTCCATATTTTTCAAACCAATAAATTTTTGGGACAATTTTAGTGAGTAATTGTGCGTGGCCAGTGAGAACGTCGACCCAGGGGACGCCGATTGCGATTTGAATACCACTGTCAATCAAACCTTGTGCAAAGTAAGACACGAGTCAGCTGGATGTGTACCTAATGTCGATTAGCATTCGCCTTATCTGCTAACGGTGACTAAAAAATAAATAAAATATGTGTCAAGATTTCGAGTGTCGAAAGACGTGCGCAATAGTTTCTTCACAGTTCTCCAACTTTTGTAACTACCCGCCGCATTTCTGGGGATAAAAAACGTGATCAGACGACATTCTAGTCGATTACATCTTAGTAACCGTGAATACCGTCCCTCCACAAAATGTGCCGTGAAGAAGAAATGTATTTTCTCTTTCTGGAAAGTTTGATGGCCCTGAAAAGGACCGTTTGGTTTGGTTTTGTGGCTTCTACCGTACACCCAACGATGGCAAATGTGTATGGTACGCCAGGCAGATTTGGATATAACGATCAGACAAAAGAAGTCACGCAAAATGGCATGTCAATTTTCTTCTTGTGACGAGTACGTCATCGGCCTGCATCAGATGCTGTTTTCGGGCCAAAAAACGCTCATCACGCCCAGCATGTGTCCGGTCTAGGATGTCCCAATACTTCCGACTGAGTCAGAGTCAGACAGACGCACTGTCATTGCCTAACTAATGATGCTAAACTCAGAATGACAAATCAAGAAATGTTCTATACCCCGGCACAGAGGTGTGAAGTGGTATGGTATTCGTGTATAGTTTTCCGATGGAGTGTCGTTTGTATCTCCATGTGTCTACTAATAAACCAAATGTTTATTTGACCATGGAGCTAAAAAAGGGATGATTTAACTTCCTCTGTTTCGTTCCGTCAAGGAGGTAGAAGGAGAGCTCCTTCTACCTCCATGGTTCCGTGGTCACTTTGAGCGTACGTATCCACGTGAGCAAGTGCCATCGTATCGATAACCGACGCGATGCAGTTCCGCTGCATATCGATCAAAGTTCATTACGTCTGAGAAATTTATGAGATTTCCTGTCCGAGTTTTCGAAATGCATCTGATTTTTGTACTATTTTGGTTCCAATTCAAACGAAGTCTCGCAACACAAATTAGCAAATAATTACACAATGATCTGGACTTGTTTTCTGACTTCCGACCGCCATCTTGGCCTCATAAAAGTTTTACGTTGGCTGGTTGAGTACGTCCAGATCACGGTTCAATCTTCAGAAAATACTCATTTTATATTATTTCGACACCGATGTTTCCAAATTCAATAAAAAACATTAGTTCTTAGAATTTGAGAGAATAGAACAATGCAGATCGTGTTTTTTGCATACCAGTCACATTGACTTGTAATTTTGTGGGTCGAGGCATAGACAGTGGAGGGGGAAGATGGTAGAGGACACTGTCCGCACCCTGCGCCAAGCGACACACTGCTGGAATCGGTGAAATCTGTAACTCGAACGACTAAGAGTATGGTGAAAACACCTCATACCAAAATGTACATACTCCGACGTGCTCATCGACGTTCGACGTGAATCTATGTTTGTAAATCTACTAATATAGCGGCGTTTGACGCAAAACATTATGAAAATGATACTATGTTGACAGGGTGGAGTACCCACTAATGCGCGAACCTGGGATTGAGAACGGCGGCTTTAAGCAATGTTTTTGAAAAATTCTAAGGAAATGTGCACCTTGAAACAGATGTTTTAACTTTTTCTCAAATTTCCACTGGTAAATATCATTATACTTGTCTTTTGCAATCAAGGGAAAAAATCGGTGCTGACATGTGTGTAAAGTTTGATGTTCAAAAAATCAAACACCTAAAATTTCTTGATGTTAGAAATTCAAAATGGCTACCATACCTTGTGCTAACTCTATGGGTGAAAAATTTAATTTCTGATTTTCACAGAAATGTCATGTACTCCACACTACAGGCTTCAAAATGAGTGAACAAAAAAACAGTAGACCAGAATAGCATTGTAAACATGGGTATCTGTACTGTGGGTGCATTGTGGCCTACAGTCATGTGTCCTACACTGTAGTAGGGTAGCTCACTCTTCGGAATAAAAAACTTGAACTTTTGCTGAAACTTTCCTCAAAGAAACTTTAAACCATTCCCTTTTGAATCAAAAATCCAAGTCAGAGGTCGCCTTGCAAAATTTGGTATTGAAAAAACAAGTTGCCCGATACCGTATTTACCAACACTTGATATTCAAAATGGCCGCCATCCCTGTGTTAGCCCTGTGGCCTGAGTGTGGGGAATGATGAAATTTGTGATTTTCCCACAAGTTGGAAAACTTTATTCGTTCAATGGGCCTCAAATGAGCTCCCACAAATGGTAGAGCAAAACACTATGGTAAAAGTGTTTAGAGTTCCAGTGTCTGTCCCTAAGAGGCACATTCTGTCTTGATATTATTTTGTTGTTTTGTATATGAACATGTATAAGAAGCAATTTTTGGAGTGTGTGTCATTTATGTGTGTATATTGCCCAGTGAGACTGATAGTTTGCTTTGGTAAGTTTCGTCTTTTGTAGAGATAAAAATTACAGTGAAAATCTATAACAAGGATAGTTCAGAACAGTTAAACTGATGTATGTTATTAGCTTTGATTAGATGAATTTCGCAGCGAATACTGACCGGCAGAAATGCAATGTCATGGTGTATGCAATATGAGAACAATCTCAAAGATATCATATACACGTATCATTTCTAAACTTACAGTTTTGATGCTCAAAGAGATCAACCACAACAATTTTATATTTTTACTTTACAATTTATGTGATGTTGTCCCTCAAAATGTGTCAGCCACGTAGGTCACTATATCAGTTGTTCTCAGAAATCTAGATTTTTATCACTGTTCAATTTAATCAGCTGTCCTTCCAACATTATTTATTTTGATAACAAATCTAATGTCATGTGCTTAACTCCATTTTGTGACTTTGTTTTCACAACCCAACCTACCCACCCCTATCTCCTCGTGTGTTAGCCCAAGTCAAAGTAGAAACTATGGGAAGAAACCATACAAGGGGAGGTGGAATAGGGTTATATCACTGTAATTATCATTTCGGTAGAGGTGCTTTGATACAGTTCTGAACAGCTGCTCTTGAAATGGTTCGTCAGCCAGGTGCTGTGCTTGTTCAGTCTCTGGCAGAGAGAAGCTGTATATCAGACCAGAAAAGTGGTGATTTGTCACAAAATTCAGTTCGTTGCCATGGCCACATGTAATGAATAGCAGTTTTGTCCAGAATGGAAACTGTGTTGTCTCAAGCCATCAAGTTGATGATTGATGGAGAAAATTAAGTCTGGTTGACTGTATATTGCATGTAAATCTGCCAGAGTATGTACCCTCTGGTGACCAAATTTTGGTTGAAGCCTGTTTATATTAGTGGCAAGGTTTGCTCCATTATGAAAGCATAGGGGTGACAGTTAAAAAGTCAAGGGCTAGAATAGTCAGTTCTAACATATGAAAACTTAATATTTCAAAAACTATATGGAGTGTGATTTGCTGTTATTTTGAGGAAATCTGTTTCTTAAACAAATGATCTCCTTGTCAGTGAAACTATTTCATAGTTTCTGTGTGCGCACCATGCTTCGATGAGGGAAATTTGAACAACATAGCAATGCTGCTGACATGAAAGGAATTTGATGAGATGATTAACCATTTCAAATATGGTGTTAGGTTGTAAGATGATAGATTTTTGAATATCAATCTATGTCAGAGGTATATGTATATATCAACACAAAGTCATTTTGCCCATTATTAGCCCTTTATGCGCCACAGTCAAGTTTTGTCACCCTTATGAAATCTACCTCAGTCAATTTTTGTCAGATTTTTGCAAAAATTTTGATTAAAAACTGTGGCCAATGAAATGTTGTGTTCATTTGGTCCAAAATTATCAGAAAAATTACAGAAAAGTGCATAAAAACTTATAAAATGTTGCACTAAAATTTTGGTGGGAAAAAATACAGCACTCAAAGGGTTAACCCTTTTTGAAGCTGAACTATCTATGAATATCACTCCTGTACCCATGATATCACAATATCTCCCTTATTCAATTTCAAAATAACTTTGCTACATGTATAGTAAGTGTAATTTAAGCTGTTCACTATGATGACCTGTTCAGCCAAATTCCCAGTAAAGAGGTCCACAGTCACTGTTCATAACAATAGAAATGGGTTATACCATGCTGCTGAAGGGTTAGATATATCAAAATGAAACATCAATATTCAGAATGTTGATGGGCATGAAACAGATTGCATATCAAATCATATGGAACTTGCGCAAGATAGTTTGATTGGCAGGTTGAGCATGCTATGCAAACTGACCTTTTCACCCCCGTTGTCCAACTCAAAAGCATTGTCATCAGTGGTCAGTGTGGAACTGTTTACAGGAAATCAGGGGTGAACAGGTTGAATTCCTGTGGTAATTGTGAACCACAAGGGACAAAGGATGAACTAGACCTCAGGTCACATTGCAGAGACAGTTATATTCATTTGAAATGCTCTCACTGTACATTGTGGTTGTTCTCCAGCCCTATGGCTGCACTTCTTCTTGAACATGTGTTCATCGGCAAACCTGGTGCCCAGACCAAACATCTGTGTGTTTATGCAAATTGTTGATATTAATATTCATAAGTGCCTTATGTAATACCAAAACTATATGCTGAGCCAGGATGTCCCACAGGCGTTAGGCGTTAGACCTTCCAGAATTACTTGCTGCATCCGATAACACCGTTGTCTTGGTCAAGAATGAAATTGTTTATGTTGTGCAGGTTTGGTACAGTCCAACTGCCTTTGGCTGGTTGATGAACCCATTATTGCCCAAGTAGAGGTGAAAGGTTGGCATTGTTAAATGTCTGAGGAACAATGTTTGAACAGAAATCTCTGAACACAGCACAGCAATGAACTTGTTAGTTTGGTGCACCTTTCAATAGAAGTTCAGCTACCATGTCACCCATGAGTAATGCCTGTGTAGAATGTCATCATCAACTTTTGTGTAGATCATCATCAATTACAGTGTAGATCATTTTATGTGTAGCCCATCATCAATTTCAGTGTATGCATCATCAGTTCCAGTGTATGCATCACCAGTTCCAGTGTAGATCATTATCAATTCCAGGGTAGATCATTACCATTACCAGTACCACACATCCTCATCAATTCCAGGGTAGCTCTTCCAGTGTAGCTATAATCTGTTCTAATGTAGGTCATACATTGTAGAGCATCATCAATTCTTGTGTTGTTCATCATCAATTCAAGCAGAGCTCATAGTCAATCAAGATGTGCTTTATTGGCCTACAAAATATTGTAACCCTTTGATCACAAAAATCAGTTTTTGTCACCTATACAAAATATACCCCAGTTAAAAATTTTTCAGAATTTTGCCAAAATTTTGATAAAAATCTGTAGCCAGTGAAATATGATGTTTATTTGCTCCAAAATTATCAAAACAAATACAGAAAAATTCATAAAAAATGGTAAAATGTCGGTGGGAAAAATTACAGCACTCAAAGGGATAATTTATTCATTGGGAGTGCCTGAATGCTGAAATCCATTGGTGTGTCAAAATAATCACAGATATCCTCACAAGTTTTGTACTTGTGTATTTTATGACCTACTCCTGTAGTGCTTGAATGAGAAGGTCCTTGTTGCTTGGCTAAATGACCCTAGATTATGACTTGACTATTATATTGCATCGAATTTGTCTTGTCTCAGGGGACTTGAATTTTGCATTCGGATGATAGGTACTTGGTCAGTCTGACCTCACACAATTTGAAAATCTGGAAAAGTGGGCAAACAAAGTATATTTAATTTGTTGAAGAATATTCAGAATGATGTACTGGGTGTATAATTAGCAAAACCAGAAATTGCCAGCTGTGTGTAATAATGTATGGCAGGGATAATGTTAATATAGTTCATTTCAATCTCAGCTTTACCCATTTACCACCATGGTTTGGTCCAAACTCATTATTATCAATGGTGATTTTGGACATCTTTACCGGAAATAGGGGTGATCAGGTTAATAACGCTTTATATCTCTTATAACAATAGTATAGAGTGGCAGGAAAATTCCTAGGTGATATGGGCAAAGTTCAAAGTTCACGTGGCGTCTCTAGTTAAACTGATATTGACAGGGCTCGGCAAGAACACATGAAGAATGTGTCTTATCAGGGATTATGTTTCATTGAGTTGGGCAGTCAGATCTGATCAGATTTGTTGTACATTGCTTTAAAAATATCATTGTCAGTCATATAGGTTTAGGTTCCTGCTTCGGGCGGTAAAATCTTTTCTCTTCAATGTGTAGCGTATTCATCTTCTTATCATCTTCAGAGGGTCAACTTTACCTCTGTAAACAGTGGATTGGACCAAACTCAAGGAAAGGGTCAAATACAGTATAAAGAAATTAAAATGTACTGATATCAATATCTGGTCATATCGCATTGTTTTGTCATTTCTGCTGTAACCAAGAAACATATCGGGAAAGAAATTCTGTTGCGTGATTTTGGTTTGCTGCCATGGTATGGATGAGTCCACACTTTAGAAATAGGGGTGGTAGGGTAAAGACATGAGGGACACATGCTTTTGGATCAGTTACCAAACTAAGGTCAGAAGGTGGAATCACATCGTCAGCAATTGCAGTCTTTTGCAAGTATTTGTAAGTTGATAGAATGTCAAAAATGCCACATTTCAGTCTTGACTCTGTACTGTCCAAATATATTAAATATATTATAAGACGTCGATTCTGATTTTTCACTCGGTTTATAAATTTCTTTAAATTTTCTTCAGTGGCCCACGTTGTGTCAGCATGATTTCAAGCCAAATTGAAACAACTTTCAAAGGAAAATGAAAGACTAACATTTACAACAATGTACATTGGCTGATGTGCAGCGTCTCGGAAGCTTATATCCCTCTTAGTGTATGCGTCATCATTACCGTTATAATAAAATAATACAAAAAGACTCCCTAAGTTGTTGTGAACAGTGACAATCAACCAATCAGATACAACCTTCCGTGCACGTTGCACATTGGCAGATGTATATTTTTCCCTACCAATTCAGTCAAAAGCAGGTCTGCTTTCAGACCCCTGTCCTGCAAGATTCAGTTGGTGTTATAAGTAAAAATCTGTATGTATATATCAGGCCAGGATAGTTTCCTGCTGTGCATTTCAGGGATTTCAAATTGTCAGGATGGTCTAAACACATTACATTGGACAGAATCAGGCAACCATGTTAGTCAAAGTATATCAAATAGGAAAATGTTCAGCTAAACTGTTTTTAAATTATTTTGGAGGATGGCAACAGATGAATGCGGTGGCAAAAGGGATATAGTACAAGATCTTAGGTACATAAAAATAGTCTATACTGATAATATGAGTCATTATATCTGGATTTCCGTACTTAACCCTCACACCACCATGGTTTAGCCCAAACCTATTGTTAGCAGTGGCTATTGTGGACCTGTTTACAGGGAATTAGGGATGAAAAGGTTAAACAACACAATGTTACTGCACTTTGGATTAGTGAATACCAATACATTGTTGAATTAGAATGAGATGAATGGCATGTACACAGGGAACCCTTTGAGTGCTGAAGCCAAGTTTTGTCAGCTGTATAAAAAGGTAACCCAAATACTTTTTTCACTTCCAAACATTTTTTTCAGATTATTATCAAAATTTTGACCAAAAACTGGAGTCTCTGTAAAATGCTGTCAATTTGATCCAAAATGATCGAAAGAATTATGAAAAAATTCATAAAAATTGGTAAAATGTGCTAAAATTTTGGTGGGAAAATTACAGCACTCAAAGGGTTATGTCCAGTGACAAGAATGTGTGCAATGAATAATCAGAGATTGAGGACTGTAGCTTTAGGCTGACCCTACTCTAATACACGTACGTGTAAAATTTTCTGCAGTCACGGAGAAAACTCTGATTTATTGGCATGTCAAAATTGGCAAGGAGGACGAGTGGAATCTAAGGACAGTGTTATCACTGTCAGTAGGGATTGAGTGTCATTCTGTCTGCCGTACTACCGCAACTCATCACCCTCTGAAAGCAATTCCAGGATTAAAAACCAACTACTTTGGCAAAACATGACGTATTAAAACATATTTCTTTACAATTTTGACCTAAATATTGTTTCATTTTAGCTGAATGGAAGTCATGCATCTAGTATCTACAAGTTTGACATCATACCCTTAAGAATTTGACATTTTACAAAATGTACTTTTGGTCTGTGGTAGTATGCGCCCGGTAAGTGAAAGGCTTAAACTTTCCTCAATGAAACTTTCAACTATTCTCTGACCAAATTAGTAATAAAAATCAGGGGTCACCTTGCAAAGTTTGGACCTAGAGAAACAAATTCCCTAACATTTACTGACATTTGAAATTCAAAATGGCTGCCATCCCTGTGTCAACTCCCTGGGAAAATAACAGTCCGATTTTCAAAAAAAATTTAAGACAGAGAAAATTTCTAACCCCAAGGCCATTAAAATGAGCCCCAACGAATAGAAGACCAGAAAACTATATGAAAAATCTGAGAATTCTGATATTTCTCCCCAAGGTGTATTCTATGTAAGTGTATTTTGCTTGATTTCTAACAGTCATGGGATCGGCAGGATGGTCTTAACAACTCATTTCTCAACTCAATTTCAATTTCAATTTCTGTCCCAAACTTGACTTCATGAATCAAAAGTGATAACCAGTGTTCTAATTCATAGAACTGTCCCTTTAACCCTTTCACCACCATGGTTTAGCCCAAACCCATTGTTATCAGTAGTGAGTGTGGTCCAATATACAGGGAATAGGGGTGGCTAGGTAAATCTTCCAGTAAAAAGAGGGGACATTCCAATATGGGTTAATATACAAGTTAAATACAGGATGATGTATGTAACATGCTCACCACCGTACTGTGGTATATTCCTATCTTTTTCAATAGGATGGCAGGACCTATTGATAGGGTATGGGGGTGAGAGGGTAGAACAGTCAGGTTTCTCTGAATGTCACAGTTAATCTTTTTATTCTATAATAAGTATATTATTAACTGTCCTCTCAAAGCCATATTAACCATTATATTATATGCACCCTCTAAAATCCCAACCAGACTTTCATTAACTTCATCTTTTTTCTGCTATCATACAAGCCATTCCATTTGAAACTAAAGGGTGGATAAACTAGCTGTCAGAGGGAAATTTGCAGTTAAATTAGTGGAACACCAAGCAACAGACCCCCCTTCCCAATAAATGAAACATCTACGTAGAAATGGATGTGCGGAAAACCCCCATTGGGAAGAGCAGAGATAATTTTAAGTAGAGCTTCAATATTTGTGGCAAGTTAATTGAGTAAGAAAAGTGAAGAAAAAACTGACACACCCATTGAGAGACTATCGTAACCGGGCACTCAACTTTCCTTCTGGTTATTTAGCATAGAAAATATGTGGTGGCTTGTCTGTGGAATGTGTTCCTGCCCGTCTATGTTCATTGATCCCACATCTAAGTGCTCGCCATCTAGTGCAGTCACAGCATTCTTGCCACCCACCGGCTCTACAGATGGAGGTAGACGGACCGTTTCCATGGCAGCACACCTTCCTTCTGGTGGTGTTACCCTTGTTGTCATGACAGCAGACTGTTTCCATGGCAACATGCCTTCCCTAGGGAGAAGCCAAGGTGGTTTAAATCTCTCTCCCCTCCTCTCTCTCTCTCTCTCTCTCTCTCTCTCTCTCTCTCTCTCTCTCTCAATCTTGACTCTTGAAAACTGACAAATATTTGTCCACAAGTGGCTCAAAAAGGCCAAAGAGATGGATTAATTAAGTCTTTAATAAGATTACGAAATGTTTTGGTCTTTTCCTTTCCTTTGAAATTGCAATTGTTACAAAATGTATATAAATAGGTTGTTAGATTTTGGATAAAATTCGAAGGGGGTTTAAACATTTTACAAATTATGTCAGTCAATGTGTAGAATGTACCTCTTTTCAAAATCATGTAATATTCAGTATTTACCTTTTCAAGACAGCAAAAGTACCCCCCATAACAAAACAAAAGTGTACATTTTCATTTTTCATTACAAAAGGATATGCAAATTGTGCATTTTTATGTAAATTGGCCATCCCTCTGTTGTTTCGTGGTGTTGGAGAATGTTGAGATGCATTTTGAGAGCAAGGGGAAGGACGAACATACTCTGTCGTGAAATGCATGTGAAGGGGAATAGTTGCCTTGATAGCTAATTACTACAGGCATGTAAGACGTCACTGTTAGAGTACAAACAATATGAAACGTTTTTACCCCTTACGTCACCATGGTTTTGCCCAAACCTATTGTTGTCAATGGTGATTGTGGACCTGTTTACTGGGAATCGGGGGTTTACAAGGTTAACACAGACACAGGAACTACAGAAGAATGTATTAAAAAAGTTGCATGTAATGAAGCTTTAACGATGGACACAGCCGTGTTGCAATGTAAATGTGCTTGTCAGATGTGACAGTCTGACCCAGATCAGATGCTGATCACGACGACATGACGAGGAAATTAATCACTAAGGCACCAACAAAAGGTGGTGGGATACGAAGGTCTGTAATTTGATCATCAAATACGGAAAGCTGAGTGGCTATTCATTTGATTGCATTGTGGCCAATTGTTCTGTTTAATCTCTCAACGCGCAATCATTTTCATCAATACAGACCGGGGCCGATTATGTTAAATTCACAAAGCATGTTAATTTATGCACATCACATTTTCATTTCTTCTGTACACACTTCTTTCTGATGTTGATGCTAGGAAAAAAATAATCTGAAAGAAAAATAAGTGTCTTCATTTTGAATAGCAAAATACAAGGTCAGAGATTCAGTTCATGGTTATGTTGTTGTAGCTGAAATTATTTTTGGGTCAGTGTTTCAAATTTCACTTTTCAAAATGAAATTTTTTTGGTCCAGTGGTTCATGCAGCACACCAGAATATTTCTGTGGTCCAAATGAAAATACAGTGATCTTTGCAGAATAAATTATGAGGTCACAACCTGCTGATAAACCTATGAATGGCTGTGAACTTTTCACCCCTTGACCCACAATGGTTTGGCCCAAAAGCCATTGTTAGCCCTGACGATGGTGGAGCTGTTTACAGGGATATAGGGGATGAACAGGTCAAATGTCACTTACAATATTGTAACTTTCCTTTGTGGGGGACAAGATTTCTCTTCCACTGTGAGACTCGGATGGCACATACATTGCTTCAACATGCTGTCAATCTGAAACTGCTGTCAGAAACATTTTAACCCTTACTCAAGCCAGGCCTATCACTTTCCCATGTGCTAAGTCAATGAAAAGTGATATTGAGTCAAAACCTATATAGGTTGTCTTTAAAGGTATACTGTCACCTGTTCCAATTTTGCCACAGTTACCATGGAAAGAGAAAATCTAACCAATCACAGATTTTAAGCGGATGGCCGCTTTTTAAAAACAGCGCTCTCACATGGGCATTTTGAATACCAAGGAATGCTCCTTTGACCATATATGGGCATATTTAGATTACAGGTGACTGTATACCTTTAACTTCTGCACAGTATACCAAATTTACATCTATGGCAGGTGTAGTCAGTAATGTTACATTGTCAGTCTTCATAGACCTTGAAAAATTAGAGTCTTTGTTGAAGTGCAACAAGGGGACATGTCTTATTCTTCAAAACCAACTTGACCTGATGATGACAGATGTGCTGAAGTTGTCTCCGATGGTCATATTTCTGTTCACTACACGATCGCAACGAAAAAAATACTCTGACATTACTTTTGTAAAAGCTCTGTGACCTCTGACCTCTAAAAGTTCAAAATGATGGACTTGCTTTTGGTACACATTTTACACACAAGAAGAGCAAACTAAATTATAATGCTTGGGCCGGTTCTATGTCAGACCTATTTGGCTCTGGCCAAATTTGTGCTTTTGAACCTGGTTAATGTGGAGATTTTGGTACTATAGAAACAAATTACTAAAAATATTTACTGGCCAAATTTGTGTTTTTGAACCTGGTGGTTAATGTGCAAATTTTTGTACCAGAGAAACAAATTACTAAATATTTACTAATATTTAAAATCAAAGTGGCTGCCATCCCAATGTTAACTCTATGGGGAATTTAAATTTGTGATTTTGGAAAATCTAATACCATGGTAAATATCTGTCGTACTCCAAGAGCTGTGGAACGAGTCCCTATAAGTTTTTGATCAGAAAAGATTTGTCAAGATTTGAGAGTCAGTATATCTGTCTCTGACTCGGAGGTGCATTCTACCTAAACACACATGTTTGAATGAAACACTGGTACCCTGCTATTATAATGAACAGGTCAGGTCACAGTTTGAACTTTGACCTTTGTTTACATAATTTGTGTTGTTGGACAGGTGAGAGCATAGAAAAGGTCCTGTGCAATACCTGATGCGATGGGTGTACCAGTGGTTTTGAAATAACAAGGTCAATGTCAGACTTTGTACAGCTGTAGTATATCAATATAGGTTGACCAGATATTTAGTTTTTTTTTCACCAACTTATTCAGTAATGCATGAGCAGGTGTTATGTTGATATCTCAAAGAAATTCCAGTGTCAGGCTTCATGTACTACCAGCTACAGTTCATTATTATTCAATAATGCTTGACCAGATATTTTTTTTCCATAGCAATAATCATTCAATCCATAATCATTCAATAATGCTCGACCAGATAATATGCTGACATTACAGCATTCTGAGGTTTGGCTACGTGTACTAACAACTATCGTTTACACAAAATTTACCCCTCCGTCACTGGTATGACTATAATGGATGACAGAAAACTTTGCACAATGTACTGTACAATATATGTAATATACAAGGCAGAGCAAAGTACATTATGGAGTGAAAAGTCAGCAGGGCTGTGGTGAGAGGCTGTGCAATGCCAGGAACACACAGCATTGTACACAGGGTTAGGTATGTGTGACTGGACTTGGCTGACTGTGATATACCAGGAAAGTACAGACATTGACTGACCTGCTCACCCCAATGCCCTGTATTCAGGTTTGCAATCTCCATTCATAACAGTGGGTTTGGATGAATCCATGGTGGTAAGGGTGAAGTGAATTTCACTTGCTCAGTAGAATAATGCCCCCAGAATGCCAGCATCTGGGAATCCTGAAAATCAATGCAATTTCCTGTGACCTAGGAAGAGGGTCAATTTCTTTGCGTTGGCTCCATACCAGGACATTTATTGTGTAAAACTTTCTTCCATGAAAGAGAACTGTCTTTAGTCAGCACTTTGTCAATTCAGCTCAGAGGACAGGCGTGTGTTATTGAATAATGCTTGACCAGATATTATCATGACATTATAACATCACGTTGGACTGTACATGTGCCTTGAAGTTGTCATTCAACAATCATGATAGTATAACATCGTGTTGGACTATATATATGCCTTGAAGTTGTAATTCAACAATGTTTGACCAGGTATTATCATGACATTATAACATCATGTTGGACTTTAATATATGCCTTTAAGTTGTAATTCAACATTGCTTGACCAGACAACATCATGTTGTGCTGTTATGTACCTACATTCTTGCCATTCAATAAAGCTTGACCAAATATTATCATGATAGTATAATATTACGTTATCGTATGTTTTGGCTGTGTGTACCTACAACTACTGTGATTCAGCAATGCTTAACCAGATGTTGTAACAAATATTATTTATATCACTGCCCTGGATATGTAAATTTTACTGTGGATAGAATATTTGCAGATTAATTGTTGTGTTTGTAAAAGTTTATTGACTGAGGAATAAAAACTTAGTACTTTGGTATGAAACTGGTCATTTAGGAAGTAATTTTGTTCTGTATTGCTACAAGGTCAGATTGTTGCCATCAAGCATTTTGTATGGTGATATAATCCCCCCCCCCCCTATTTCCAAGTGTAAAGGTCCTACTTTGCCTTGTGAACATGTAGTAAACAGTGGTTGTAACGAGCTTTGCACATTGAAGTGTTCAGTTTTATCCGAAAGCATGAGCTTTCTTATTGCAAAAATCACTGCTTGTCTGAGGTTGCTTGTAATGGTGAATAGATACAATATACCGCCTATGATAATCTTAAAATGTTCTGCAGTTCAGCATGGGCCAAGCAAAACACTTTGCCATAGCCTTCGTACAGTAGAAATCAGTGTTTGTCTAAGGGTGCCAGTAATGGTGAAAAGTTACAATATACCCCCTAGGATAATCTGAAAATGTACTACAGCTCAGCATGGGCCAAGTGTACTTCAGTCTTGCCATTATTACATGGGAACTGGATTGTCAAATATGAGTGATCTTGCTTGCAGTATGTGACATGAAGATCAAATTCAAAACTCATTCTCAAGATATTTCTGGACAGATGGCGTTGTCTCAGACCCCACCAAGGGCTTATCTCAAATGTCCAGTCATCAAATATACACTCAAGGCAGCCAAGAATAAAATTTGTTTGTAGAGTGCTGTTGTGTTACTGTTTCCCCCTCTTCAAACTTGGCTAGAGGTCATCCAGGGTCACATTGCCTTGACTCAAAGACAGCTTCTTGAGCCTTTGTGCAATATGACCCCAGCAACAAGAGTATGGTTACCAGGTACTGTGTGTAAGTTGTAGTGTGTGATGACAGCGCTGTTTGACAACAAGACCAAAGTTAGCAACCACAGACAATAAATCAAGAATACTTCACACTTGTCTCGCTGGCATAACCCTTTCACTGCTTCATTTGGTATAGGCCCATTGTTTTCTGTTGCAAATTTGGACTCCTGTATTTTGAAGTAGGGGTGAAAGACCTAACCTGTTCACCCCCAATTACTCTTAAACAGGTCCACAATCACCATTGATAACAATGGGTTTGGGCCAAACCATGGTGGTGAAAGGGCTAAACCAGATCAATGTACATTGCTTTCTAAAATATAGGTAGGAATATTTTCTGTCTGAAACGGATAACGTATTATTCAAAAGATGCAGGATTTCCAAGCTGACGTTAATGATTAGTTTCATACTGACATCAAATTTTCCCCCTTTCATTAAAAAGGTTTGTTAGAGGCGTAACAAATGGCATGCAAGTTTTACGTTTTGTTAATTTTATATGAGGGTTAATCATTGACATCGTTGAGGTTTGTGTTAAACTGGAAGACCGATGTCACAAAGCACAAATCTGTTCAGTTGTGTTTGTTTTTTTCACTCTCACACCCCTCCCCTCCACCCTTGGTTTCCCTTGGGATGTTCCAGCCATAATTAAAATAACGAGGCCAGCCTAGTCTTCAGTGTTTCCACTGCCCGCTCGCCAAATCGCAAATGCGAGAAAAAAGTAGCGTTTGGCGAGAAGATTTTGGCAAAAGTTAGCCAAACTTGCGAATCGAAAATTGCACTATGACGTCATCACTTTGTCTGTCCGCGCGCACATCGATGTCCTGCATTCAACTTGAGACGTCATGCTTTATCTCTCTACATCCCCGACCTTATGCGTCAGGAGATCCTATTTGTAACACATACAGTATGAATAAATTGTAACGAAATAACTCACAAATTATGACTAGTTAACTAAAATGTTGCAAAGTTTTGGGTTTGACTACGCGCAATGTGTGATAACTCCGTGCAGTGACAGCCATGTCATCGTCAACACTGAAGGATCGTAGTGACTGTGAAACTAAGCAAAAACGG
>LD347188.1:38844-48903 GCA_001465055.1 Ptychodera flava | reverse complement strand
CCAACCCTCTTCACCCCAAGAAATAGGGTAAACTCCATTGCTTTCCCCAGGTTGGGTAGACCAATCGACAAAGAATTGGGGGTGGAGGGTTAAATATGTCAAAAGTGCAGAGGACATGGACGAATTTTGTCACAGGTTTCAGCAGCTATCCTTTTCAGATTCAGTATAATACAGTGGTCCCCGACCTTCATGAAACACCAGTGGGTCATTCCGCTGTTAAATTTAGCTACAAATTGCCAATCTGTTCATATGTAGATGAACAGATAGAAGAGTTGAAATTTAAAACAAAGCATATGAATTATGCAGTTAGATACTTATTAACCTCCCACGGCACCATTGTTGGATGTACAAAGGATTCTCTCTGTCCCCCTCTCTCTCTCTACCCCCCTCCCAATTTCAGGTCTGTCTTGAAAAAATATATTCATGCTATTCCTCCGAATGTAACCAGGGCATATTACAGAATAGGACTACTATGTTTCCCAGCAACGTGGAGCAGATGAGTTCTTGAGTCAGATCAGAAAAATATCCAATCTTTCTTGAGTGTGTTAAGTTTCAGTTTCTGTAACAACAAGCATAATTTTATTATTAATATTGAAACTGGAGAACATGTACTCTTCCCCCTCGCTAGAAGCTTTCTGTCTCTTCACCCTGGCAGATTGTTATCCTGACCTTTTGAACTTTGACCCCTCAGGTCAAATCATCCACAATTGGTATAGGAATCAAGGCATTAGAAAATGTCTTTGACACATACTGGTCTGACACTGTCCTGTCAAGTCTGAATAAATCATATTGTGTTCACATAAATAATAGGGAGACATACTGACAATCATGATGATATGTGTTTTGGGGACTTTTCTAAATCATCAAGTCTGTGAAATACAGTACATTGTATGGGACACGTTCATGTCAAGTGTTTTAATTTGGAAATTAGTCAAGGCCATGTTTCAGTACACATCATGAATGGTGTGGTTCATTCCTGCTGATTTTGAAACCAAGCTGAGTCTAGAAAATACTGTGATGTTTCTGTTCAGTGTAAGGTCATTCAGAGGTCGAGAAGATGGATGGTCTCATATGAACACGTTGACTTTTCTCTCGTATGCAGACACGTTGGCATCCCTGTATTTAAAACCCTTTGAGTGCCGAAGTCAATTTTTGTCACCTTTATAACATGTGCCCCAGTCAAAATTTTTGAGATTTTTTGGCAAAATTTTGGAGAAAAACTGTAGCCAATGAAATGAGATGTCTATTTGATCCAAAAGTATGAAAAAATTTACGGAAAAATTCATAAAAATTAGTAAAATGTTGCGCTGAAATTTTGATGGAAAAAATTACAGCACTGAAAGGGTTAACCCAATATTCATCTATGCAGGGGCAATCTTGAATAGATGATGGTGGGAGCTGGCTATTAGTTACAACTTTTATACAACCTTTCACCCCTGTTACATAGTGTGTGGGTCCAACGTCATAGTTGAATTTAGTGGGATAAGACCAAACCACAGTGATGAAACAATGAAACTGGTGATCTCTAAGTCACACAGTTGAATGCCTAGACGGTTTCTTTATGTCGTAAGGTATCAGTGTATCATCCAGGAGGGCATTAAAAGGGGGATTTTTCCCCCTTTACCAGAAAATTCAGAGGGTTTCACCAGTTCATTTGTTTTACTTGTATCTCTAAGGTGTGACTGGCACCATTTCATGGGGCTGGTCCCCCTTGACGAATTACTAGGGGGTGCCAACATGTGAACAGAGTGGGAATCCGGAATCCCCCTGTCTAGATGAAACACTGAGGTATTATTTAACATCTCCCTATGCAAGAGAAAGTGCATGTTGATTGTACTTACACTTTTGTCAACTCTTTTACTGCAGCATTTGCTATACAGTTTAACCCTTTTACGATCATGGTTTTGCCCAAACTCATTGTTGTCAGTGGTGATTGTGGACCTGTTTATAAGGAATTGGGGGTGAACAGGCAAATGCCTTATGTTGATGGGATTCAAGCTGTACACATGGTAACAGTGCCAGGCATGTACATGGATTGAGTGATAACCAACATATACCTAAGCTATAGTGAAACTAACAAGACTTACTGGAAGCATGTCAGCAGGTATAATACCATTTGTAATAGGGAGTTATGCACATGTTGAACCAATAGGCCACCCCTTGAATAAAATGTCACACTCCTACTATGGCTTTATTCTATGGAAAACCTATGACTAGTACACTAATCTGCGGAAAAACCACAGGTGCCTGTTAGGAAAATGGATGCTTCAGACAGTGATAACAGTAGTAAGAAATGTATGTTGATGAATACATGCACAGGAATACATATAGTTCTAATGGAGGGACTATGTTTCTGCATGTGGTCTTGTTTGTATCGGGGTCCATTTGAATTCTGGTGTATTCGGAGTCCATTTGAATCCCAGGTTTAATCCATTCACAGATTAGCCTATGAATCAAATAAAGAAACCAATCACAGGCAGCCTTTGGAAAGAGCTTAGCTAGCTCTCGATGATAGACAGCTTTTCAAACAGAAACTTTGGTGAAGTAGATATGGTTGTGGAAAGGGTGTGGAAAACACACCTTCCAAGGAAGACAAAAGTAATCAAATCTTCCTAAAACTGAAGGACAGGCCTCTTCCACTCCTCTTTTGGGGTGTCCTTGTTTGTTTCCATAGAATGAAAATGATTCATATTTGTGTGCCAGCTTTGTAAAATGTGATGGTATTTGAGATGTAATCGGCTCTGTATAATCATGCAGTATGTAAACTTAATGTGATAGCAGTTGTATTGGTAGACTCACTGTGGGTTTGTATGGTGTGAGTTGTAGGGTCTGGTACAGACTCTCAGATTGGTCTTCATGTAGAAATATAAAAGAAATGGCCCAATCACAGAGGGCCTTGTAAAACCTCTGCCTGATAGCATTTATGTTCTGTTGTTTTCTCATGAGCTGAGAAACAAATCTAAAATGAAGTAAATTCCAGTGTTTCATCCAGGATGGCATCAACAGGGGGGATTTTCCCCTTTACCAGAAAGTTAAGGGGGGATTTTATCAGTTCATGTGTTTTACTTGTATCTCTAAAGGTGTGACTAGCACCATTTCATGGGGCTGGCCCCCTTTGACAAATTACTAGGGGGTGCCAACATGTCAACAGAGGGGGCATCCCCTCATCCCCCTATCTAGATGAAACACCGATTTGGTGTCACCCTGTTACTTTCTGCAAGGGACTCCAAAATGAGAACCAATCATCTAGGTTTGTTGCCTGTGAGGGCGCAACACTTTTGTCTGCTAAGCTGAAAGGGAGATGTGTGTTACATGAGTAGGGACACATTCCATTCCGTTATGAAATAGTGTGTGATATCATGTCCTGACCTTTTTGATTTGTTTTTGCCGTGTATCGGACTTACAGGAACATGCAAATTTGCTACGGGGTGTAGATCACGAAACAGTGACAACGCTAGAATCACACTACGTAGAAGCAATTAAAAATTTATGGAACGATCCCGGCATTCAAGAGTGTTACGACAGAAGACGAGAGTATCAACTTACAGATTCAGCAAAATAGTAAGTATCACTAACAAACGAATAATTTCTGTTTGTATTCTGGACTGAGTACCAGTTGTTTTTCGTTATTACATACTTCAGTACAGAGCGTGTTCAAGTCAGTGATTTTGTAAGATAAATTCAACAAGCTGTTATGCATCATTGTGTTACTTTCTGATGTGAAATGCTTTGACAGAAATGACGGCAATACACTTGTAAGCCATCTTCACTGATTTACTTGAAAGACTGGCATCTGCATACTGCTAAGTATAGGGTGAACAGGAAAGGTGTAAGTTGACTTGAGACAACTCCTGCATGAGATAATTGTGTATCATTGCGATTACTCGACTACATTGTGTTCACCAAAACAGTCATGATAACTCCGGTCATTGCATTCACAAAATCACTTTTATTCACAGACTCTGAGTATCAAGTTACACTTCAGTCAGTATTCATTTTTGTGAACTTTTCAACAAAATTGTTACAGCACCCATCTGTAATCTGTAAGTGTCCTCAGAAGACCTTTGTCACAACCCCAACGTGCTTTGGTCTTTTCCATGACATTTCCATGACCTTTCCATGACCTTTCCATGACCCCTCCATGACCCCTGCATGTCCTTTTCAACAAAATTGTCACAGTACTCATCTATTATCTGTAAGTGGTATAAGAAGACCATTTCCGTAACATCTACACAAATTGGTCTTTTCATGACCTAAATATGACCTTTTCATGACCCTTACATGACCTTTTCTACGTGTCCAACATGACATTGCATCTTTGCATATTCATTGGTATGCATATACCATTTTGATTGGACGCCACCCTGTTACTTTATCAGGCAGCCATATTCATTGATACAGCACTGGCTTGCCGCTATAACTGATTTTCAAGCATGTCTTTACATTCCAAATGCACTTGTACGTAGCATTGTGTATACTTCCTCCCACCTAAACATGTCAGGTCATCTAGGGATCATCAAAATGAGATATTCTTTAGAAAACGGCCAAGGTCACTGTCAAAGAGGTTGCATTCACACAAACAATGTAGTGTTTGACTGTGAATACGGCACACAGACAAAGGAAAAGGAATGTAAGGTCATCCAGGGGTCATCAAAATGACCTATTCAATACCGGAGGATGTATGTGCATATTTTTGAGTCAAATTAAACCGAATGTATTTTCTTGAAATGTACATTGAACATCTTGAACCAATATGTATGTCCTTTATGCAGTGAATGGAAACAGCTTTTGTTTTAATATTCTGAACCAGAAGTTAACATTGACCACAGTTGTAATTGCTGTGTCTACAGCACTGCAAATGTGGATGTCTGTCTGTGTAAATCTGGGAATCAAACAGGCACATACACAAAAATATATACATACTGACGACACACAGAGACACACAACCCCCTTGCAGTGCCATACACAAAATACAGCAATTCCGTCGCTCTATGTAATACTTATGAGTATAGATTTTGCAATTCTAGAAGATGTAGATTTCTAACAGAATTTTGTAATAAAAATATAGTGTATTTATAATAACGTAACCAAATGCAATATTAGAGATACACTAAAAAAATTTCACCAACAAAAGATATTTTTTAAATTTTGGACCAATTCTTTCTCATTTCTCGTAATTAGGCCCACCCAACCTATTGAAAATATTTGGAATATTCCAATGTTTGGTAGCAAAAGAGTAACATTTATGAAATTGTGAAGCGTGTTTTGTCTTGGCATAGCCATGGGTCACTTTGATGTAGCATTCTGTTGAAAAGTTACAATTGTTGAGAGGATTAGAGTAATGAGAAGTGAAATGGTCAAATCTGTGCTGCATGAAATATCCTGTTTTTTGAGGCCGTGAAAAATCATAACGGAAAATATGTCATTGAAATGATGTACGTACGAGCTGAATTAGGAACAAAGATTGTTGATCATTGGCATAATTTTCCATTACACTCAATGAAATTGCAGATACGTGTGTATTTTGCTGCAAGAAAAATTTGATATTTTATGGCTTCAGGGATATCAGGAATAATTTAATAATAATTCGTGTTTGTTGATCTGACAATGTTGTCTGAAACAGACCTGAAAACCCATCATATTAGTTGAACTTATTTGCGAGAGAGCTTTTTTAGTGGTGAAGGTTTTATTGATGACATCATTGTGAGGTGAATGACGATAGTAGCCATTTCTGAGATGTATCAAATCACCTGTTTTCACCATAGTGATATGCAAATGAGGGAGGTTAGGCATTCCCATGACTCTTGTGGGATGGCTGAGTAACTGACTCTCAGAGCTCCATCTTGTGAGCTTACGTATGCTCTCTCTGTCTCTTTCTCACAGTTTCCCTTTCCCAGTGTCTCTGTCTCTGTCTCTGTCTCTCTATTGCTCTCTGTCTCTGTCTCTGTCTTGTCTTTGTCTCTGTCTCCGTTCTTTCTCACTGCTTCCCCTTCCCAGTCTTTGTTTCTCTCTCACTCCCAGTGTCTGTCTCTTACTGTCAGGGTTTTTGTCTCTGTCTTTCTTTTCTGTTCTCTGTCAGTCTGTGCCTCTGTCTATCTCTAACTATTCATCTGTATATTTGTCTGTCACTGTACATTTGTATTTTTCTCTCCATCGCTATCTTTTCTATGTTCTGTCTGTCCGTCCGTCTCTCTCTCCCCCTGTCTGTCTGTCTGTCTGTCTGTCTGTCTCTGTCTCTCTCTCTCTCTGTCACTCTCTCTCTCCCCCATTTATGATTTGGCTGTCGACTATATCATTGTTTCTTGCAGTCAATTTTCCCCTTTCATATGCCAGCTTGCTTTCTATCACAACCTCACAACCACAAACTCTTGAGTGTTCCCAAATTACTCTGTGTGTGTGTGTGTGTGTGTGTGTTAAAGAGTACTGTACGTGCAGTTTTTTGTACAATTAAAATTTCATTGTGAGCTCACATGTTTACCCTTTGTGCCCCGCGTTCACCCCAGTTTGATATGTCTAGATTCAACTGGACATTGAAAACTTTGGGATTTGAAACAAACATGGATGACACTTTGGAGAGTATGTGATTAATGCATGGCACTTCTTTGAATTTAGCACAACTGTATGAGTATTGCCAAAAGCGGTGGAATATTAGTAGTGTAATTTCATTCAATGGCGGAAAAAATTAACATAATTATAATTTTTTATCTACGTTGAAGTACTTCGTTAAGTTTAGGTATAAAATTTTCAATAATTCCATCTTTGTAGAATTCAAAGAATAATGAAGTTGACAAAGGAGCAAAAGTTCATAAAATCTCTTGAGAATAATATACAGGTAATACAACAGAGCTGAATGTCTGCAATTTTTTGAAATAATGGCATATACTTTGATTGGTTTTGGTCCAGAAAACAGGCACATTTTTATCAAAAAATATAATCTTTATTTTCGGACAAATATTTGCTTGTAAATATGAATGACAACAGAATGAGGTCATTACGTGCAGTCCCATCCATAATAGAGTTAGTGAGATGTCTATTTAATTATACAGTCTCGTTATTGAGAGAAATGTGATATTCTGTTTTCCATCTTGAAAGAATTCTGACCCTTTCACCACAATGGTTTGGTCCAAACTCATTGTCATCAGTGGTGATTTTGGATCTGCTAACAGGGAATTAGGGGTGAGCAGGTTAATATGATGTGTTGTGTATCAGAAACTTTTCTGTCTGACCTTTTGCATCAATTTTGTTGATTAACTTTTGTTATGGTCTTCTATGATGCTCCATCTACTTGAGGAATAATTTTGAAAGGGTTTCCTGCTTTTCGAGAAGATGAAAAACAAGTCGGTCGTGAAATTAGTTTGCACTGTCCTATGCACCAGAAATTAGGTCATCAAAGTTGTATCGTGTGTTGGGAAGTGTTTCTATAGATACTTGATGATCTACCTCAGCTTGTATCGCTGTGAAGGGAATATTCAGTTTATTTTATTTATAATTATGTTATATTTTCATTTGAGAACTAGCTTGTGAAACCACACACAAAAGTAGTGCAAGTTCCCACAAAATCAGGAAAAAATACAATTGTACAAAATTTGAAGGTATAAAGAAGACAACGAGGAGTAAAGTCCTTAGAAATCATACGTCAGAAGACATGTCTTGTAAAAACATGCCAAGGTTGGCTGCTTTGATCGTATTGATGATTCCTTCAATCTAACAAAGAATGGATATGTCTTTGAAATATGTATCTCAAGAGTTCAAGTTTGAATAATTTGTGCACACTTTGCTCAAGGAAATTTTTTCTTGGTCTCTGCTATAATTCAGAATAAAAATCCAACATTGCTGTTCTTATTTGTAAAATTAAGTTGCAAATTAGTTTGAAGCTTATCTGTATGGATGCTTGAACTTCAAAATGGCCTTGATTTGTTTTCTTGACTTTTTAGAGCAAAAATATGTCAACTCATAAAAAAATGGAAAATCAAGTTGAAGAATCCAGGATCTCTATGCAAAATTGCTTTTAAAAAGTATTGTATGTGTAGAATAAGCTAAGTTTATGATCACTTGCAATTTGTATCTTTACTCCAATGTCTTAACATGCTTTTATCAGATATGTAAAGATTATTCTTGTGTTTCACCTTTATATTCAAAGGCTGGTAGGTGTTATCTTCAGGTGATTTTTTTTCACTATTTTAGTTCTGTGTATCAACTCCAGTTTCTTATTCTACTCCCCAGAGCATTTTTACGATACACAGTATTCAGTTTTTCAACTCAGCCTGTACATGTGTAGACTGCATTGTTATTGTTGATAAGTGAATTCTAATCCAGACAACAACAATGCATTTTACATGTATATGCACCATACAGACAAGATGAGTTGTGGGCGTTGGGGAGTACAACAAGAAATTGCAGTTGACAAACATATTAAAAAAAATGAGAAAAAAATATTTGCAACAGCTGGCCCTTTAACTAAGAACAGAAAAAGTTATAAAAAAAAAATCAACATTGCGTTCAAAGAAGAGGCAGAGGGAATTATGGGTAATTTCTATAGTGTGCTGTGTTGTCATTTGGAATATAGATTCTGGCTACAGTATTAGTAATGAGAACATGTACACAAAGACAAAATTTCTCTGACTTTCTGTCCTCTGCAGCAAATACTTTTGTATCAATTGTACAATCACGGTCTGCACTTTTCATGGACGTGTTATGATTGCACAAATCTTTGATTCTCTTGGATTTGAGATGAGCATTTTTTGCAACACCTAGAGATTCTGTCATTTTATGTATTTACTTCGAAAAAGCTGATACAGATCTGTGTCACCAAGTACTGTACTAAAACTTTCCCGTCAGATTTTGTCAACTTCTGTCAGGCTTTTCCCACGAACATATGACTAGAATTCCACTGTTAATAATAACAGTGCATTTTACAGGTATAGGGGCTGTCTAGACAAGCTGAATAGTGGGTGTGTCAACATGCTATGGGGAGTAGAACAAGAACTTGCAGTTTACTTACAGAACAACAATAGTGAAAAAAATAATCAAGATTACCGCTGTTGGCCTTTTAATGTGCTTCTGAGGGTGTTTTGTACATTTGCGCTGAAGAAAGTGCTCCCGATATTGTCTCAGTATCATCAGGACTCTTTGAAGCCAGCCTTACTCTTGTCAATGAGCAGGACTGTAATATTGACAGTTCGTTTTTGCTCCAAAGATGTAAGAATAAGTCTGTTCTCCATTTTCAGTATTGAGGATGAATGAATGGAAGATCCTACAGAGTTCAAATCTTGATGAATTTTGCACTTTAGATGAATAATTCCCCTGGTGATTTTCCAAATTCCATTATCTGAAGATGAATAAATTAATAAATGATTGATTGATTAGTGATAAATTAATGAGTAATATTTAAGATTCACATTGTGGCATTTTTATTTTGCACATTGAAAGAGTTGACATGCTCTGTAGAATGAAAAAATACAGGTTCTTAGTGTGAGCAATGAAAAAAGTTAAAAAAATGAACATGTACGTATCTGGTCCTTGCTCAACCCTTTGAGCGGCAAAGTCAATTTTTGTCACCTTTATAAAATGTACCCCAGTCAAATTTTTTTCAGATTTTTGCCAAAATTTTGGTGAAAAACTGTAGCCAATGAAATGTGATGCCCATTTTGTCCAAAATAATCAAAAAAATTATAGAAAAATTCATAAAAATTGGTAAAATGTTGCACTAACATTTTGGTGGGAAAGATTACAGCACTCAAACTCAAAGGGTTAACGCTGACGAAGTCCACAATAATGTGGATCTGAAGATTTGTTTGTGTGTGTATGGTTCAGTTTATTTCTTTACTCCATGCAGTATGATAATGCATCACTTGTGGAAGCTATAACACGCATGTAGACAAGCAGTTGTGTAATTTTATAGGCTAAATTCATCAAGGGATGCTGTCGATCATATTCTGTTACTTTTGCCCCAGGAGACTGGTATCTTCAATTTTGTCTAGTCAATAATAGTAAAATATTCCGTCAGAATAATGTACTCTGTTTTAGAGCATGCAGAAAATAGCTTTGATAAAAGAAAGA
>LD347188.1:15556-36946 GCA_001465055.1 Ptychodera flava | reverse complement strand
TCAAAAAAGGATTTTTTGCTCTTACCGAGAGCTCTGATGTGTGCCAGCTGTGGTAAATCGCTAATATGCCGCGGTTCTTTTCATGTCTCGACCAATCAGATCGCTGTGTTTGTGCCATGAATATACTGGTGTGATATAATATACCTTGTCCTAGGCTGGGACAGAGTTTCAGAGATTATTGCATAGATATGATGTTCGCAGGAACAACACAGAGTAAATGTTAAGTATATATTGTGGCACCCTAGAGGTAAAACCCGGAATTCAAATGGACCCACGGTATGAACAAACCCATGTATGCAAACGCGCATAGAAATACATGTCTTCACATACATGCTTGTACACATAGGTTGGTTTGTACTGCCATCACGTGATCTGTTTGGTGTATTAAGTCTGCAGAACACATCATGTGCATTTTGATTTTGGAGTATAATCGTTCCCTTTAGACCATTCCACACTTACCTTTGATAAAGTTCAGTGAAAGGCTTAACCCTTTCACCACCATGGTTTGTCCCAAATCTATTGTTTTCTATGGTAAAGTTGGACCTGTACACAGGGAACTGGGGGTGAAAGGCTTACAGGGGCAAGCTCTTTATCGGCTTTATCTCTGAGCAAATTGACTGACGATGCACAACTCTCAAGAAAACAAAGGACTAAAATCACATAAACAGTCAATATCAACAACCACTAATGTGAGAACCAGGGTTTGAAAACTGCCCCTTTAACCCTTGTCCCGCCAAGTTCATATTTCACCGTCAAGTTGCTTAAGACCAGAGCTGCATTTCAACGAAAATTTGAACATTTGAAGACCTTTGAAGACATTAATGCTGAATACGTGATTGTTACTGACTAAACTTGCGATAACGTACCTTGCCAAGTAGCTGCAAATATATGTAGGTCAATATCACATTTTACTGACTTGGCAGATAGGGAAGTGATATTGTCTGGCAGGGGCAGATAGGGAAGTGATATTGTCTGGCAGGATAGTGGTTAATGTCACCAATTAATATAAGTTAAACTCTACTTAGAGTCCACTGCCTAGTACAGAGCTTGTCTTGCTTAATTTGCAAATGACTGACTGATACATTGATCATCCAATCTAAAACTCACAGCATATAATGTAGGCATAACGGGAACTGTACATTATTTTCAAAGCCATGTCAAATCCCCCACTCACAAGCTGTATGTCAAATCCCCCACCCTCAAGCTGTATGTCAAATCCCCCACCCTCAAGCTATATGTCAAATCCCCCACCCACAATCTACAAAAATATGTCAAATACCAAAGGGTGGGGCAATTGGCCAAACCCGGAATTCGAATCGACCACGGTACAAACAAAGCCATGTGCGCAAACGCGCATAGACATACGTGTATTTCCATACGCGTTGGTAGACATGTTTGTTTGTTTGTACCGGCATCACGTGATTATTTGGGCGTACTGAGTCTGTAGAACGCATCGCGTCCTTTTTATTCCGGAGTAGAACCATTAGAGGCTACATGTTGATAATTTAGAACTAGGTATCAGTCAAAATTAAAACTACCATTTTGTGGTATTGTCAAATTCTCCCTGATGGGTGTATCATAGCAATCAAATTCCCCTGTCCCAGGTTATGATTTGCGATTGATTCTCCCTGTTGCCCAGCACTCCACCTGTGGAAAACATGGATAGGTGAATATAGCAGTACACCAGAAAAGTATTGGAAACATTTTGAGATTCAGAGTATCTGTCCCCAAAGGTGAACTTTGTATTTGTATGGTACCAAGAGAACTGTTTTGAAGGATGATGTGATCTTTATAAATGTCACAGTAGTACTTGCTTTAGTTGTATGCATTGCATTTGTAGAGATACAATGTTTTGAACAACAAAGAAAGAGCATTGTAGCTTTTCATCAGGCTGCTCAATTTAACCCTTTCACAACCACGATTTGGTACAACCCCATTGTTCTCAACGGCATAGATGGACCCATATACAGGGAAATGGGGGGTGAAAGGATCAAAGTTTTTTGGACAGCATATTTGAAAAGATGATGATGATGATGACAGTTATTGAAGAGAATGAGTATTTGCTTATGCTGTGGGGAATCTATGAATATTCGCAATTGGACAGTGTTATGAAAGTTGAATTGCAATGTTGATGTGTTTTCTTTATTTCCAGGATGGTGGATGTCGGAGGCCAGCGATCAGAACGTCGCAAATGGATACACTGTTTTGAGAACGTGACGTCCATCATGTTTTTAGTAGCCTTAAGTGAATATGACCAAGTCCTGGTGGAATCTGACAATGAGGTCAGTGAAATCTGAATCTGAATCTTATTTCAATTTCATACATCGCACAATACACAATAAATTATCTTGTGCAGGTGGTTCAAAAGTAAAAAAGTGCCTACAATCAAAATGTGTATTAAAATATTGTCATATGAAAATGAAACCATTGTGATTTTCTAGCTTGAAAAACTTTCCCTCTATTTTGACAGCGAACGGAATGATTACACCTGTGAATTCTCACAGAGTCTACAGGATTTAGTAAGCAATCATGCCAAACTGACTGGTAGAAAGAGGGTTAGCCAACTTTTGTAATTTTGCACATTATTTGCCGTATAATACAATAACCCAAAAGTGGACATTGTATCGCTGGAACTCTCTACCAATATGACTACAGTCATACTGACATTACCATTACATAACCAACAGTACTGGACATTGGTGACAGAGAAGTCTGGTTCTGATCCCTAGTTGTTCCAAAATCACTTTGCAGTCTTGCCAAATGACTGACTGTTTTGATGGTTGTTTTTACCCTGTTGCTGCACATGAAATTCTTGTAGACTCAGGGATAGGAATATGTAAGAGATGCTGAAGTATTTTTCAGTCAGTTTCATATGGTGGTCACATAAAACGAAACTTGTGCATTTCAGCGTATCGTTGAAGTACAACAATTGTAAATCACAACTTCACAACTTTCATTACCATCTTTAAAGCCCATCAGGTAAATCTACCTGATGGGCTTTGTTGATGTTTGGTAACATAAAATAGACCTGAACTACTGAATATTCAGTAGTTCAGGTCTATTTAACTTACCAAACACTAACAATCTGTGCAGCCATAAAAAGCATTCACTTACCAAAGATGGCAGTTGACCTTTGACACACCATGACATGACCTCTGACCTTTAACCCATACACATAATTTTCACCCTACAGAACCGAATGGAAGAAAGTAAAGCACTGTTCAGGACAATTATCACGTATCCATGGTTCCAGAACTCATCAGTTATTCTATTTCTTAACAAGAAAGACTTGCTGGAGGAAAAAATCATGTATTCACACCTAGTAGATTATTTTCCCGAGTTTGATGGTAAGTCAGTATTATTTACTCTCTGAAAGAAACCGCTGTATTTTGTGATGATATACTCCTTATTGTTGTTCCAAAACACATTTTCTTCTCCTCATCCATGAAGTGTTTTGACAAAACTTGTATTAGCTGTACAAACATAATGTGCTGTTTGCAATATTTTGCTACTTTAGTCCTACACCTCACAAAACTACAGACGCCATCAGTAACACGAGACGTTGGACACACACAGGCTGTGTTGAAAACTTGAACTCTAGGCATTTGGCGTAATTTTTTCCAAAAGCCTTTTCCATACAGAAAAATAACAAAAACTACGTCAAAAGTTACAGCTATTGGAATGCTAAGGTCACTAATTGAACAAACAATGACATTGAATTTAGTTAAGAAGAAGCAAGTCAAGAGCTGAGATGAACCTTTTTATAAACAAAATACATTCTTATTCTGTATAAAAGACTAGAAATTTCTATCAGGTGTGGCGTGGGCTTTATATTTCGTTTCTCAGTTTTCACACAATGTTATTTGCGCACAACATCTGTATAAATTCTTCATTACTGGTGTTGTTACTGAAATTGAATTTCTGATGTGCTTTCATAGCCATGTTTCTTGCAAAACTGTGAAGGTTAATGTCTCAAAACAGTTTGACAGTCAAGTTTGCCTCCAGTTTGCTCATGGCTTTGCAGAGCATATTAACTTGTAACGTCAGATATGAGATACTTTGTTATGATTCAGTCATAGAATGATCCATTGACAACCTACAAGCTCACATAACCAGGTTGAAATCTTGGCAATCTTACTGTCAATAAACAAAGCAATGCTAGCTAGCTGAACTACATAGAATCAAAAGGAGCTTTGCCTGCTGCTTTGCAGGCCAGTACTCTAGCGCCCTCAAAGGTCAAAAACGTAAAAACTTTCTTTTAACTTGAAAATGAGACATCTGCTTTAGAGTTGCTGGTAAACCAATGTCTCTTCATGCATTGTAATTTTCATCATTGTTCTTAGGTGTATCTCTGTGTTTAAGCCCCAATAGCTGCGAATGTTTAATAAACCGATCTCAAAATATCCTTAGTTTTCCAATAGTTTTCTTTGAATAAGACCTATTAGAGACTGAAAAAGTGTAAAACGCTCCCACGAGTGTCAAAAGTGGCATATATATTCAAAGGTTTTAGATTTCCCGCCATTTTCAAAAACTAATCATATGACAAAGAAAATAAAGATTACAACAACAAAATGTTAGCCATCCTATGTTGTGCATTCAAGTAAATTGCATCATGCTCGTTTCTGGTATGATCACGATGTCTATGTGCAGGAAATACTGTTTTTTGTATTTTCCCATGAGGGCGCCATTTTATGGGTGCGGCACCCGTTTATTATTCATAACCTTTAAAAACGCGTTGGCATGGTCCAAATCAGCGAGCAGTCTTACTTCCATACACATCTTTCAGTTAGCACATTTACATGAACCAACTTTGGTTTGAAAATAAAATCATGAAAATAATGCATAAAATTATCAGCTATTGGGGCTTTTATGCAATATGAAATGATTAGAAAACTTGACATTCTAAATATAAATACAAACTACTGTAGGAGAATCCTGTACATTACTTAGTGAGGGATTTCTAAGCATTTTCAGTATCTCAAAATTTATCCTATGTGTTTTACAATTCTCTGCATATTTCCTTTATACATCAGCATTTAACAAATCTATGTTACGACTTTGTTGGGAAGACAGCATTGTTCAATTAATTTACTGTTCAAACCACAACTGTTTTATGAATGAATAATGATTAGTAGAGTGCTATGCACCTGAAAAAGTCTGTGAAAGTCCTTGAAGTGTAGAGCATCCTGGAAACAACCTTGAAAGTGAAATAGAGTCCCTGGAAAGTCCTGGAAAATTGATATTCCACCCACAGTTTTCAAAAGTGACAAGGTGATCAGTTGTGATATTGTAAAATTAAAATGAGATATAAACCAGATATCTGGACAGTGGTATTTCGGCCTCAAAAAAGTAGAAAATTGCTGAAAAAAGTCTTGAAAGACGTTGAATTTTAAGTGACTTTGAATACATTACACTTGATTAGTGTCCTTGCTAGGGTTTGGAAAGATAGAGGAATGGTTTTGACACCCAAATTTCTGAGGACTCCATGTATGTTTCATTGATGCACCGTGGAGAACCTATATAACACGACTGGTGAACCCTGTTATCACTCTTTGAGGTAGTTTGTGCCTCAAAAGTGAAAGACTTAAACTTTTTCTCAAATTTTGCTCAGTGAAATGTTCATCCATACTCTTACTAAATCAGCAATACAAATTTGGGATCATCATGCACAGTTTGCCACAAGAGGAACAGACTACGTAACATTACCTGATATTGGAAATTCCAAATTGCTGCCGTCCCTGTATCAATTCTTTGAGGAAAAGTAGAATTTTCGATTTTAGGAAAATGAAAATGGTGAGCTTCAAAATGAGTTGCCACAAGTGGTAGATCAGAAAAGAATTTTAATAATTTGAGGAGAGTCCAAATATCAGTTCCTGAGGTGAGATTTACCTTAGCAAAAACACTGACTTATCAACACGTAATTTATGGCGTTTCCGAATAATTCTGTGTTTCGGTTGCAGGCCCACAGAGGGATGCGCAAGCAGCACGAGAATTTATTTTAAGGATGTTTGTGGATCTCAACCCAGATAGCGACAAGATCATCTACTCTCATTTTACATGTGCGACCGACACAGAAAACATCAGGTTTGTGTTCGCGGCAGTCAAAGATACCATCTTACAACTTAACCTTAAGGAGTATAACTTGGTGTAACGCCGCTCCCGCCTTGTCACCATCGAGGATTAACGAAAACAAAAAAAATAAACGAAGGAAGAAACAACACATCTGTTGGGCACACCTATATCACTATCATCATGGATTCTAGGTTGTAGACAGTGTAACTCCCAGGGGATACCGGCATTTGTTTACCATCTTCTATCATAACTTTAGGAGATGTACGCCGGGCCGCCCAAACAATTGGGGTGTATGGTCTTATTTAATTAAGTGTGTGTACATGTGTTTATACCTGCTTACAAAAAGCTCTGAAATAACTTGAGAAAGTTTTTAAAAAAAAAAATTAATAAGGAGACAAAATGGTGAGCTCCCTGGAGCCGTACTGTGACACATACACTTAAAGAGTAATCTTTAATTTACAAGGGAAATTTTTTGTGACCATTACGTGCAATGTTTCCTTTGGTAGTCCAATGACACTGTTTAGAAAATAAAATAACTGTTTAGGGAAAAAAATAAACAACCACCCAGATATTGTTTGTCAACAGTCAGAGTTGAGTATTTCTAACCCCAGGAATTGTCTGAAAATGAAAGCGTCGTTTTAGGGAGAGAATGAATGGAAGAACAGGCAGTGGTTTTACTACTATCACACAAACTGGGGATATCCGTTGACAAGTGTCAACTTTGTTTTTTTCTTTTTTTCTTCTTCCCTATCCTTTGTGCTGACTGACTTGACTGTTGTAACACTCCCTAAGGCCCTCTCATTGCTGTACGTGAAGCAAAGGTCTCCATTAAGCACACAGGGGTACCACCAGCACACCATACAAATCGTTGACAATTCAGATTTTTGCCAGTTTTTTGCTACTATGTTTAACGAGAAATTTTGAAAAAAAAAAAGAAAAAAAAATTATGTGAGTTGAACAAATGTATATGAAATTTTTTGTCCACATTTTGTAGTCAGCATACAGTCTTATTCTGTGCAAGTAGAAATAATCCGTTTTTGATGTTGATTTTTATTAATTTCTACATTAATTCTCTGTGAAGCCACAAACACTGAGAGTCTCCTTTTAAAGTGAAATTATTTCTTTGTATACTGTCATACGAGAGATTTTTTACATCACACACCCATTGTGAGAGAGTTTTTTCAAACAAAGGTAGTATGAGTCTGCAGGTCTGTTGTAAAGTTAACTAGTCTTTAAATGAATTGTAATCAACAGCGCTGTGCTGTAGCATTCTTTGTACGCGACAAATACACACACACACGCATCACGCACTCACGCAGGAGCTCCTTATCTGGTATGCACGAACCTAAAATAATCTCTCACACGAAACGAACACAGTGATCTTTCGTATTGGAAGACCTGGGCTGTGACTGGACGAGCTTGAAAGTGTAGATTTTAGAATGAAATATTTGAAGAAGTGCTTTTCTGTTACTCAATTGTATTCAATTGTCTGTGGTCGCACAATGGTCACACAGTTTTAGCGCGAGCAGTTTACGCTTTGAATGATATATTTCTGATTAACTTAAGGAGTCCACTGGAACAGAAATATCTCAATAGAATGAACATTGGTCAACCCTAGCTTCATGATATTACGCAACATAACTATTGTAAACTTTTTTATCAGACCTATGGTAGCCGTACAGAATGTTGAGTGTAGTTAGTTTGTAACTTCTTTCCTCTACTGTTGGAAATTTTTTCGTCTTGTGATGGTTTGTAAAGTGTACTTTTCCTGTTTAATGCAAATTATGGAAAAACCTGAGCAAAGAACAGAAAAAAGTTGTAATTTGTTTTGCCCTTTCTTGGTTCGAATACCTTTCATTAAGACACGGTGGCATCTCAAAACTGATGGGATATTTTCTAGAAGTGTGAGGGTTTTGGCGATAAATTTGTGCATTTTGGAGAATGTGTTGATATTTCATGACATTGTGGAGAGTGTGTCTACTTTCAGAAAAGCCAGGGAAAGCAGTGATTATATTCGGGTCTCTCTTCACTTGCAAGCTAGGTCATGAAATCATGTTGGTCAATGAAATCAGATGTATCTTTGTGTGCTGTTTTCCCTTAAGTTTTGAAGTCTCTGCAAGATTGAAGACTTCTCCAACACTGGACAAATTTACTATTCAACAAAATACAAGAGGGCCCAGTGACATCAAAAATCTATAAGAGGCCCCTTTAGAAAACTCCTTTTCTTCATTGCAAGATTTCTATAGTATCAGTCAGTTTTGAAAAGTTGATCAGCATGTTTGGCAGAGGTCATCTGTGTCATATTGGACAGGTCATGCCTTTTCCAAAGTCTGTTTACATGTTCATGGCTGTCTGCTTGGTGAAAGACATTGTTGTAAGGTACCCGCTGATTTGTTATCGCAACTATATAGGGCTCCCTAATTCTATGAAAAGTAGCATCCTCTACTGAAGGACTCCCTAGGCAGATCTTCCAATATTGCATTGTAAATTCTACAAGCTAACATAAGACCATATTATGATGTGCCAAGAGAACCGAAAAATTGAAATTTTCAAGCCAAAGTTTTCAAGCAGTATTCGCCCCGAAATCGAAAAACTTAAACTTTTGCTCAAACTTCCTTTGGGGAGACTTCAAACTCTTTCCCTTTGAATCAAGAATAAAAGTGGTGGGGATGGGGGATGGGTACACTGCACCGTGCAAAACTTTTGTACCAGAGAAACAAATTACCCAACATTCATGGACTCATGAATTCAAAATGGCTGTCATCCCTGTGTTAACTCTATGGAGAAAGACATTTTCGATGTTAAGGAAAGTAAGCCAATACAAAACTTTTTTGACTATGAGCTTTTTGAGTCTGCATACCTGCTCCTGCAGTGCATGCTATCATAAACTCATAACAGACAACACAAACTTTTTTCTGTTTTTTTTTTGCTCAGGCAAGAATGAAGGAAAAGGTCATTGGAAAGAAAGTGTAGTTGATGTCTATTTTATAGAAAGTTGTCCATTTTGTGTGCTGTATTTTGATGTCTGTGTACTGTGCTTGATTTTATGCGCCATGGCCAGCAACACCTCTTCTAGCTTAACAAACACACGTTGGGTTCATCTCACAATACATTGATAGGAAAGAGATATTGATTTTTTCGCAGGGCTGAAAACCCTGACAGAGCCTCATTAAAGGCAGTATTTGTACTTGCTTATTTGGCAGACAGAGTAAGGCAAGCACTCTCAGTAACCACCAGATCAAGGTTATAGCGGATTTAATGAACAAGCTCTAACTGTCTCTGATAGCATACAGTCCAAACCTCTGTTATACTGTGCATATTTCCTCCTTGACCAGGTTGATTTTTCATGCCCGCTTTACTCCCTGCCTTCACACATGCTGTAAGTTCGTGTTTTCACCGTTTTGTAAAAAAAAAAAGACAAAAAAGACAAAAAAACTTAACAAACCGAACCAAGCCAGTAGTACAATTTATTAGCAGGTAATTATTGTTAACTTAATATGGACGAATGTACTTCTGGGTCGGACACTTTTTTTCTATGATTTGCTTGACACAAAAGTTGCTTATAGTAGTGTGGATTTCTAAACAAGTCTGTTGTATGGTACTTCTGGTTTGTCAAGCCCATTTTGTCAGAATGAATTCAAATCCCCTGCATCATTGCTCATTCACTGCATCACATCAATGGATTCTGACCCACATTACCTGGGAGTGTTTTGCTGCCTTTATCGATTTGTTGCTTTGAAACCGTATCTTGATGAGACTCCCCTTAAAGGTATACAGTCACCTGTAATCTAAATATGCCAATATATGGTCAAAGGGGCGTTCCTTAGTATTCAAAATGCCCATGTGGGGCCACTGTTTTTAAAAAGCGGCCACCCGCTTAAAATCTGTGATTGGTTAGATTTTCTCTTTCCATGGTAACTGTGGCAAAATTGAAACAGGTGACAGTATACCTTTAACCCTGTAGCACCATCAAAAGGTATGGAACTGTGCCATGGTGAATAATACCGACTGACCAAATTTTCCAGGAAAGAACTAACCAACCTTTTACACAATCAGAGTATGCAAAGTTTTGTGGGAAGAGTACTGACTCTTCTCCGTGGAAAAATAGGGACGTACCTACATTTTGAGGAGCAACTTTGCCCTTGGAAAAATAGATATGTACCTAAGTTTTTAAGGAGCAACTTTGCCCTGTTCAAAAGGATAACCTGGTTTCATGAGGAAAGTGATGCAAGATTTAATTGCCTGAGAAGCTACTTCTTGCCATTGTCACGATGTCTGTGCAATCACATGTCAACATGTTTAGAGTATTATGAATTGTGTTATTGTGTCGCCCCTATTTTCAATCCAGAGGCCCAGCTTTACCACAGGAAAGAATAGGGCGGTTCCAAAATTTAGTGGTAACAGGGTTCACGGCAGCCACCATGTTTAACTTTCTGTAAATCCAAGGTTGTACTTGTTTTTAATTTTTCAGCCTTCCTCCAGAAAAACTTATAAAACATGAAAAAAAACTTGTAAAAATATCAACCAAAACAGTCCCTCCATTTCAGACTTTTAGTCATGGGTATTCTTAGTCAGAAGCATGAAATTTTTACTTAGAGAATAAGTTGTGTGAAGTGAAAGGGTTTTAGTGGCAATTGCTGGCAGTTTTTAAGATCATACAAGCTTTATTTAATAATGATTTGATCCTTTGAAGACACTACTACAGTATTTATGATGTTTCCAAACCAACCTCTCATATGGCTTTTTTTAGCTCCCGTATGCCAAATTGCAGTAGGGAGCTGTTTATATAGTCTGTCAGCCAAGTGTCTGTATGTCTGTCTGTTTTGATTTACATTTCTACACAAGAGCCAACACATTGATCTTAGAAACTGCTGACCTAATGTGATCCAGACTCTACCAGGTTGCGTTGTAAATCCTGTTACCCCTTTCTGGATGTACACAGGTCCAACTATTCTGCGGAAAACAATAGGGTTATACCAAAAGTCCAAAACTAGTTGCTGACAAAGCTGTATTCTTTTAGGTGAATGATCTTTGAACCCATTAATGTTTCTGTTGTTCCCAAATATAGTTTTATTAATTTACTTTGGGAAGCCAGGGTAACATAAGAGAGTAATTCCTGAACAATATACTAAGGTACTGCGCTTAAGGTAGTATGCGCCTTGAAAGTGAAAGACTTAAACTTTTGCTCAAACTTTCCTCAATGAAGCTTTCGACCACTCTTTCACCAAATCAAATATAAAAATTCTGGATCACTGCACAAATTTTGGAACAAGAGAGACAAATTACCTGAGATTTCTCAATATTTGAAATTCAAAATGGCCGCCATCACTGTGTTTAACTCTACGGGGAAAAATAAAATTTTCGATTTCCAAAAAAACCAAGATGGCGAAAGTATTTTTTTCATCAAGAGCTTGAAAATGAGCCCGCACGAGTGGTCAATGAGAAGAGAATTGATGAAATTTGAAAGCCCAAATTTCTGTCCCCAAGGCGCGTTCTACCTTAACCCTTTCACCCCCAGTTCCCTGTATACAGGTCCAACTTTACCATAGAAAACAATGGATTTGGGACAAACCATGGTGGTGAAAGGGTTAATCGATCAGCGACAAAGGTTTAAGTTTACTTAAAATGAAAATAGCTTTTTTGATGTCCAAAGAATAATTGTGAAGGTATCCCTCAATCATGGAAAAAATTTTGCTGCTGTTAATAATTGGCCAAAGTGTGAAATGTTCAGCGCTTTACATTGTTTGATGTTACAAAGGGTATTTGAAACAGCATGGTGTGGAACACTATTATCAGCAAATTTTCTGTTAATTGAGGGATATTTAGATGTATTTCACAGTTTAAGAGAGCAATTAAACCAGTCCAAGGTTAGAATGTCTTTGTGTATCCCCCAGTGGATATTAAAATAGATACTAGTGCAATGAGTTAAACCCGGAAGTTGAATGTATGTCGGTATAAACAAAACCATGTGTATAAATGCAATTAGAAATATGTGTATTTCATTATGCGTTTGTACAGGTGGGTTTATCTGTACTGCCATCACGTGATCTCTTGGCTGTACTGAGTCTGTAGAGCACTGTGTCCTTTTACACCACAATTGTAGGATCAAAAATGAAAGCTAGACGAAAAAATGGGTTTCTGGACTTAGTCATTTGGTCTTGGGACCAGAGTATGTACAATATTTTACTCATTGTAGACTTTCAGTCAGACCATATCCCTGTCGTCTCCTGTTTTTTGGTAAATGGGTTTCAGCCCCCATGGGGAAAATCAGCTTGCACTAAAGTGAGAAAGCAAGGAGATACGAATACAGTTTCTGAGTGTCAGAATTCTAGCTCAATTACTATGGTCCATACCAAAGTCATTTGCATTGCCAGTCTTTCCTTTCAAATAACACGGTTTTGAAAAGGTTACACCAAAGAAATGTTCAAATGTGCCAAAAAGGGAAACAGTTATGATATAAATTTTTTTACTTGTGGCCGCACCTACACTGAAGCATACCTCATGACATGCCCCTCACATTATAATACTCTGGAGGGTCACATGCAGTGCCCTCTAGAGAACAGCTATTGTGAGTTCATGCACAGCGCCCCCAGACCTCAACTCCAGGAAATGTCTTAGCTAGCGCCCTCTAGGGGCCAAAAGGTGACATTGACATGACCAAAAGTAACCATCAGTGGAGTGTTCTTAATCTTTAAGAGGTGAAAAAGTTGGTATGTTTCTTCATCAATGAAATGTTATCGTTTGTCTATACAAGGATTGGCTTTAATGTAACTTTTTTACAATTGTTGAACCTTTTTTTATTTGAACAAACTTGGACTGATCAGAGTTTGTGCATATTTGTTTGATGTTATTAACAAACGTAAGTCAGCTCACTGAGTGTTGGAAACACTAGATTTGAACAAACATGGAGTGTATTGATGTTACCCAACTTTTCAACTTGTGCAAGTACAAAAAAACTATTCTACTTGTACCGAATGAAATCGGCACAGGTGTGGGAATTTGTGTTTGGTATTGCTTAGTTAAGGACCCACCAACACTGATGTAACATTCTGAAACGTTTCCTCCTGTGTTCTGTGTTTGTTCAAAATTGGTGTGATTTGGAGTTCAAGGTCACAACGATGGTAGAAGTTAAAGTCTTTGGTTATGTGTGTTGTAATGCTCTAGCATGAACCTCACAGGGTTGAAGAGCCCTACATACTACTGCCATGCATGGGAAAAGCTCAAGCTGCAATCAGCTGGTAATTTTATTTGCATATTCATGATGATTAATACCATATCATCCAATCAGGGAGTTGTATATTAATTTGCATATTCATGTACAGTTTGCTAGCCAATCAGTGAAATGGATTGTGGTTGCCAGAGACTGTGCTTCAAATCTTGATACAACAAGGGTTTCTGTATTGTTCATTCGGAAAGTTGCTGTTTTTTTCAGTCAAAAACTATGAACACTGCCTACACCACGCTCAGTAGAATTTTTTGAACTTTCACGGTCCACTTAGCTATGACAGAGAAAACTGCCAGTGTGTATTTTTCAGACTAATAAACAAAGGAAGTGAATCTTATCACTCTTGAGGGCGTACATTGAGAAACCATGGCTTTTATAGAATGAAACAAATTGTGTATAATTTCACGATTTATTTGCACAGTGCAAATCTGTATATTTTCTCTGTTCACATAGAGAATCGCGATTGAAAAGAAAGGTTTTTAAAAAAAAAATTATAAAAAGCACTGAAATGAAAGAAAAAAAAGTTGGAAAAAAATAACTGCCGTAAGTCTGACTTTCCCAATTTTGTCAAAGTCAGCGCTGTTGCTTGATTCATGGCCATCCCGGTGAATATAATAATATCCCTAAACTTGCTTTTCTAGGACCATTGCCTTTCAGTTCCTGAACTGTCACTCAACACTGTAATTTTTATTAAAGGATATATTGCTTATTGACTTTTTATTTCATATATTTTAGTCATTTACTAACACCAATTGCAGATTTTTAGGGAGAGATTTTTACAGATTTGTGTCCTACTAAACCAGGCATTCTCTGCTGCGTGTAACTTTGATGGCAGTGAGCGATACTTAACCTGTCCACCCCCAATTCTCTGTAAACCGGCCAACCATCACCCATTGATAACAATCGATTTCAGGCCAAACTATAGTGGCAGAAGGGTTAAGCAGAGATTTGCACAACTTTCACTTTGTCCAAGATTATGTCAAATTTGAAAGATGAAACCACTAAGTCCAAAAACTCTGATCAAAGCTAGTCCCTCCCTTTCCCCTCCCTAGGTGTAGCTTGACCCAATGCTGCAAAACGAGGGATTAATTGCTATAGCACCTTTTTTTCCCTATCTAGTTTGCCGGCCAAAACATTGCTAGGAGAATAGTCTTCAAAAAATGTAGTGCAGCCCCTTTGTGTTGACAGGCATATCAGGGGCAGTAAAAATTTTAAATTGCTGTTCTCACTGTTTTACGTGTCAGCAAAAAGTGATGGGCTCAGGTCCTGAGGCTATTCAATATGTCAGGGCTACCAAATCAGAAACCGTTTTAGCAACTCAAGGCTCAAGATTCCTTCCCTTTCAAGTCAAAAAGTAATTGGCAAACGGCAGAAATAGTCGAGACTTAACAAGGCTCTGGATCGCATGGAACAATTTTACAAATCAGCACAATCCTAGGGGGTTCAGTTCCAAAAAAAATGTATAGGAGGGCCCCCTAAGAAAACTTGTTTCTCTCATAGTGAAGTGTGTAATGGTCTTCACGTGCACCGAGAAGAAAAGACCTGTAGAAATACAATGCCATTGTTTCATGGGGAAATAGACATTGTTCGATGAGTTGGTGTACCAAATGCCAAATTCCTTCCGTTAACAGCCAATAGGGCCAGGGATCCACCTATCAGAACTGATACACTTACTCCAAATGTCAAATTTTCCCCAAATTCTTCTTCATTACATAGGTTACACTAGGAACAAGTCTTTTAGCTGTATATGTATTTGTGTCTATAAAAAAAAACGTGTAAACCTAATTTCTCCATCAGAAAGGGAGAGAGTCCGTAGAAAAAGCCAAAATACCTGTAGAAATATGCCAGATTAAATTATTGTATTTCTTCATTGTATGCAGGAATGGTATTTTTGTGAATGCTACTTCAAAACCAAGCACTGTTTGAAATTTTCAGAGAGCACAAGTTTCAGAATGAAATTTTTATTTTTTACTTAAATATTTATTTGTGTCCCTGATGGGTGTGAATATTTGCATATTCATGGTCTAACCAATCAGAGCTCCGATGAGTAGATCATGAATATGTAAATCCTGATCTTTTGAGTCATATGCAAATTAATCCAAAACTGAAGTGATCTTACTGGTTCAGAGCCAGGCAAAGGCTCATGAATATGCAAATAGGCATGCCAGTTTCAATTGTTAATCAAATTAACTAGTTATTGATGCACAGATGTCAATTTTTGAAAGACACCTCTTTCAGTTATAGAAATGTAGTAATGAATTTCTGATACAAAAGGAAAACTTTAAATGATGTGGCTACTTTTATAGTAACCAATATCTTTGGATCCAATTTGATTTCTTGTCAGAACTTCTTTATAAATTAATTGTTGACATGATTTTTGAAAGAGAGTTGTAAATTACCCAGAAGTGAGTTATGTGAAACTGCTTTCTTGAAAATTTTTTTGAGAATTGCTTGAAAATAGTGACTTTATTTAAATATTTTCTCTCATACCTTGTTCCTGGTGTTTTCTTTTTGAGCATTTTGTTTCCCAGAATACACCTTGATGTTGGAAGGTCTGTGGTAGCCACATCTCACCTTTGAACTTTGCAAATGAGAGACCCTGAATCTTTTCCTGGTTAGACAGTGACGAGATCTCTATCTTGTGAAACCAATTTCTCTGTAAGACTTTTTTGTAGGAATTTTAAAAGAGTAGAGAAGAGGTTCATGTTTTAATGTGTAGGGCAGTGTAATAGGTCGGCACTAGTTTTACAGGGAGTTCACAACACGGTCCCACTTCAGTGGTCTTTTTTTCACAAACTTCTTGTGTCAAAAAAAAATACACAAAAATTTAAAAAAAAACCACAAAAAAACACAAAAAAATTTAAAAAAAAGCAAAACCTTCACCAAAAATTTGTCAGTATTTAAAACAGACTCCTGTAGTAAAAAAGTTTTCTTTTTTGAAAATAGTGATTTTTTAAATCGAATTTTTAGTGAACGTTTTGTTGCAAGGGGCCGGTTGATTGTATATGTTCTCTGTTTAAAAACTAATACACTTGACTATCAATGGAGTCCATACACATACTGTATTGTGTCTTTGTCTATTTGCCATATTCTGACTTTGTATGCTTCAACCTAACACGTGACAAAACCAGCTTAAGCAAAGTGTAAAACCAGAGCTTTCCAACCATGTAACAGTAATGTTCTTTGAAAAAAAAAAAGTTGTTAAAAATGTGTAGCAGTTCAAGATTCATGTAATCCTCTAAATATTGCAGTCCTAAACATGGAGGGTTTTTGTGTTTACCGACAGAATAAAATATTTATTCAAACATAAAATGGAAATGATTGTGTTTCATTCTGTTGTTTGTTTGTCTTTTGCTATGCTGGATGTTCCCACCATGGTTGTAGAAGGTGTGGTGAAATACAGGGTGGACCATTTGATATCCTTGGGGAAGGGGGGGGGGTCTGGAATATTTTCAAAGAAAGATTCTCAGCAAATGTCAATTAAAAATAATCCGCCAGAGAAGGCTTGACAAAAAAAAGGTGGGAGAGTTGACAAAAAATAATGTACAATGGATCAGGTAAAAAAAAATGCTACCTCATCAATCTTCCACACCCTACTCCCCTATATCAAATGGTCCAACCCTAAGTGGTATGGACGGGAAAGAGTATGGTAGATGGTGAGGTGCATGTGGCAGATTGTGTGGTATTGTATGGCACAGTGTTTGAGAGGAGTGTGGTGAGATAGCTATGGCAAAAGGAGTAATTGGAGTATGGTGAATTTCTTGATTATTTTGTGTTGTGGTAGGAATAGACTGGCGACAGCAGCTTCTGCCATTATGGTTGGTCAGTGCAGCTTGAATGTTTCACTGTGCCTTTGGAATTCTCCCTCAAGCCATTGGCTCTTGCTTGTGAGGAGAAGCATAATCTATGGTATCAGCACTTGTCACAGTGGCTATGACAGTGCTGTAGACAAAGAAGGCTCAAGGGCAAACTGTACGCTCACAGGATGGGGAGGCATCAGTATGAATGGGTGGTGAGTAGGAAAAGTGTGTGGTAAGGAGTATGGTTAGGTTTATGGTATGTATGGTAAGGTGGATGAGGTAAATTGTGTGGGTAGTGTATGGTGTTATGTTAAGTATTGAGAGGTAGATGTGGTAAATTGTGTGGGTAGAGTGTATGGTGAAGTTTATGTTAGGTATGGAGAGAGTGATTTGGCAAAATGTGTTGGCAAAGTATGGTAAAGAATCAGTGTGTTTTGAATGTGGTGAGGTGGGTATGGCAATGTGGCAGGGTAGAGTATGGTGAAATTTTGATAAGTATGGAGAAATGGATGTGGCACATTGTGTTGGGAAGAGTATGGTAAAGAATAGGTGTGTTTCGAATGATGAGGTTGGTATGGCAATGTGGCTAAGTACAGTATGGAAAAATTTATGAGTAGTATGGAGAGGTGCATGTGGCGTACGCTGAAATTTATGATATGTACCGGTACAGAGAGGTGGCGTGAAATGAGTGAGGTTACCCACAATTCCCCGTGATTTGTGCACTTGGACATTGTTTGCTAAAGGCTAAATCAATTTTATTAAATTCTGAACAATATGAAAATCAGAATTTAATTTCAAGATTATTATTTGTTAAACCGATGTTCCAAAATTATTATGTTTAAAATTCAAGAGTAAATTGAATAAGAAGCCGATATTTATAGGTGCTAAAAATTGTACATTTCTCAAGGTAAACCTATCAGCAACTCATACACCTGGGAGACATGCAAATTTCATTTGTTATAAGCATACATGAAAATCAATTCCCTTTCTTTTCGAACACAGATGTGACTTATTCCCTTAGTTTCCCTGAAAATAATGTGCATGGCTGTCAAAAATATCTGTTGACAAAATTACTATCTCCTCCGTAGAAAAGGGGTTGATCCTCTCATTATTCAAAGAGGGAAACAAAAAATTATGATTATCAAAAAAATGTCAGAATTTTGAAATATGGACCGAGCACGTTCTCTGTGTACAGAAGAAATTTGCTTCAGTTCAATGAGTGATCTCAGTGTGTACAGATCACAGAGGATTGTGGGTAACGTCATTTACTGTGCAGCACTAGGCAAAGTGTGATGTAGTCAATATATTTACATATATGATAATAATATGGAACACCACATTATAGTAGTAAAATGTAAGCTAATCTCTATACATGAAGCATATCAATATGTTAATAGCGAGCGCAGCGAGAGCGGCCGAAGGCCGTTCGCGAAGCGAGCATTTAGACTAATGCGTGTACAAGAAATTTAGAATCGAATCTCTATATACCTACGAGTTTGAAAAGAGAGCACAGTTCCATGGAGGCGGCCATTTTGAATACTTTTACACGGATTGCGTGAAATTAAAGATATCATCTACCACAAAACTACTCGACAATGTGTATTGCCGACAAAAGAATCTCTCTGTTCCAAAGAAAGTGTGAAATTTGTTTCAAAATGACTATTTTCGATCACTTTTGAAGGCCCGGATCGATCATCACTAGGCGCCGCCATTTTGAAACAAGCCTACTCTCGCGAGAACGAACGGTCAACTCACGCGAGAATTAAAAATAGTGGGCTGCTGAGAGCTAGCTACCGACGCGAATATCAAGTATGTGTTTTACATTAGACTGCCTCTGTTCCCGTCCCTGTTTAATATAATAAACTTTTCGGAATCATATAATTTACCAGTTTTAAATAATTTTCGTTGGTGAACTTTGCATTTCCGAGTTAAATTGCTATAAATGTTATTCTAAAAAACAATTGACAACAATTAAACCTCAACGAGTCAATGGCTAAGTTATGAATCATGCATCAAACACAGAAATTAGCATGCTATTGCCTGAAAACATCAATGACGATATACTACGCTGCGCTCGCTCTCAGGTCAGACCCGTTACATATGTATATGTAAAATATCTATGCAGAACAAGAGTGTCTACATTTGCTGACCAAGTGTAAACCGTACTTGTGCATTTTATTTGGATACAAATGTACATAATCAGGTATATCAAGTATTTTGCCCAGTGTGGAGATGGCAATGTGCATGTACCGTGCAGTTCAGTAAAGTTTGCGATAAATTAGTATGGTTATGTTAATGTAACAAATTGTGTGAATAGAGTATGTTTAAATTGGTATGTTTAGGTAGGTAAGGAAAAGTGAATATATTGAAAAAAAACCGTTAAATTTATGATTAGAATGGGTGTACACTGTTGTTAATATGATGCATGTGTGGTGAAAGCAGGTGGTGGGGCGTTTTGACTGGCGCATGTGGTGAAAAGCTTGGATTTTATTCGTGTGTTGGGAATGTTTCTCAAGTGGTGAGTGTATATGTCACTCTCTTACGATAGTGTGGCTGGTAAAAACCAATTGTGTACGCCTATACGATCTGTACCACAGGGGCTTGCATCGTTGTTCAGATAGTCGATCGAAGGACCGGCCGGGGTCAAAGTGTGAGGCCGAATGCCGAACCTCGGTAGTAGTGTAACTACCTTCGGCCTCACTCTTTGATCCTGAGCCTTCGATCGACTATCCGAGCAACGCTGTAAGTACCTGTGGTACAGATCGTATAGGCGTACACAACTGGTCTTGGTCCGCATCACCCTGAAAAAGGATACCTGACCATGGTAGCACATGTGCTGTGAGAGTTCAGTGTACAGTATTTGAGGCTCGCAGCTGACACTATGATGTGCCGAGACAAATCCGAGTCTGAAGCTAGATATAAACTCTGCCCGGCATGGCAGGGCTGTGTGTTACAGGCTAGGGGGGGGGGGGCAGTGTAGCGGTAACACACAGTGCAATGTACAGTCCCGCGTATGTAGCTCTATATGGCTGAGCTTTGTGTTACCGGCGTTATACGGCCTCCCACCACAGCCTTGCCCTGCGTACAGGTGTGTGTTCCCGGCGTTATACGGTAGAGGACGTATAACGCCGGGAACACACAGACCTGTACGCAAGGCTAACCATTGCTGCGGTTCCGTGGCACCCTACCACTCCCTTTGCAACACAACACAACCAGCAGAGGGAGTGCAGGGCTATGGAACCGCAGCAAGGCTTACCACAGCAAAAATACCTTTACAGTTCAACACCACGGTCGCTCCTGACGTTACCATTCCCAGCGTATGGTGATGAAGTGCGCCACCATAAGGCCTAAAACGATAACTGTATTGTATCGTCTCTCCAAAATTCACCTCAATGGTGTATGGTAAAAAGTGTGCTTGCTTAAGGTGAAGCTTGTAAATTGAACAAAAGAAATATTGAAATAAAAAAATCAGTCATTGACGCGGGCATTCGCGGTATTATTTTATAATATATATAATATTTTGAACGTCTCCTCCTCACGAAGCGCCCGGTTAGCTCAGTCGGTAGAGCGTGGGACTTTTAATCCTAAGGTCAAGGGTTCGACCCCCTTAGCGGGCGTATGATTTTTTTTTCACTCCACAAAGTCTTTTTTGGCCAGCAAATATTCAGTTTTTAGGGATATATTGTAGAAAAAATTGCACTCCCTTTCCCCTTTATTCAACTGACAAATCGACACAAAACTATGTTAGTTGTTACTCAATCGCAGAATCTGCCTGTATCTGTAGGCCGGAATACTTATGGAAAACGTGAGTTTGCAATCACGAAAGCAAAGATATCTTACAATGAAACAGTCACTTTGAGAGAGAGAGAGAGAGAGAGAGAGAGAGAGAGAGAGAGAGAGAGACTCAGTCTGCCGGGGCACTGTGTATATATATCGCGGACAAGTCTAGATTTTGCCCAAATACCGGCATCTCAACTCAATATTTCCTTCAAAATGATGGCTCAAAATTGCGCTATAAGCCAAACAAGGTTAAAAAGTTTACACTTTATTGACATTTCCTTGGTTAAAACACAGTCCCTCTATCCACTGTGGTTAAAAGTCTACATGAGACCTTAAAAGTGTGAAAGGGGAGAGTTGACAACCATTGCACATGCGCATTTACCCCATGGGCAGTGCCGTAAGCGGGAGTCGAAGAATTGTGTGTGTGTGGGGGGGGGGGGGGGGTACGTTCCATGAAAAGAGCCGCTTATTTTCAAAAATGAAAACACCAAAAAGAGGGGGGGGAATATTTCA
>LD347185.1:295130-306179 GCA_001465055.1 Ptychodera flava | reverse complement strand
CAAGCTGACTTACAAATCACAAAATATATTTTGATATAGTTTCTAACTTCATTGTATGACACAAGTCAAACTGACTTACGAAACAAATATATTTTGATATAGTTTGAAACTTCATTGTATGATACAAGTCATACTGACGTACAAATCACAAAATATATTTAAACAGTTTCAAACTTCATTGTAAAACTCACCTGCTGTAATGCCCTACCTTTTGCTGCTGCTCATCTGTATAAGGTCATAGCTCATTAGATTGACATGATTGAGCCAGGCTGACTAACAAATCATAAAGGCAAAATTTATGAAATGTATTTTGATGTAATTTCAAACTTCATTGTACAATATATCTGGTGCAAGGTCATAGTTCATCTGTCAGGATGTGACGTGACTCAAGTTGACTTACAATGAGAAGTCATGGAATGAAATATATTTTCATATAATTTCGAACTTCATTGTACAATTCATTTGGTGTAAGGTCATAGTTCATCCGTCAGGATGTGACGTGACTCAAGTTGACGTACAATGAGAGGTCATTGAATGAAATATATTTTCATATAATTTCAGACTTCATTGTACAATTCATCTGGTGTAAGGTCATAGTTCATCTGTCAGGATGTGACATGACTCAGGTTGACTTACAAATGAGAGGTCATGGAATGAAATATATTTTGATATAACTTCAAACTTCATCGTACAAATTATCTGGTGTAATGTCATAGTTCATCTGTCAGGATGTGACATGACTCAAGTTGACTTACAAATATGAAATATATTTTCATATAATTTCAAAATTCATAGTACAATTCATCTGCTGTAAGGTCATAGTTCATCCGTCAGGATGTGACGTGACTCAAGTTGACTTACAATGAGAAGTCATGGAATGAAATATATTTTCATATAATTTCGAACTTCATTGTACGATTCATTTGGTGTAAGGTCATAGTTCATCCGTCAGGATGTGACGTGACTCAAGTTGACGTACAATGAGAAGTCATGGAATGAAATATATTTTCATATAATTTCAAACTTCATTGTACAATTCATAAGGTGTAAGGTCATAGTTGAGTTGCAGAATGTGACATGACTCAAGTTGACTTTTGAAATTTTTTCTTTTTGAAATTCCAATTTACTGATAGTCATGTGGTCAGTTTTTATTTCATCAGTTCAAAGTTATATGTAAATATTAGTCTAGGGTAATTCATTTGTGGTGTAGCAAACTGAACAACATGAGCAATGTCTGCAATATGGCTTTGTCCATTCTTTCTGACAAATGTCTGAATTTGAGATAAGAAATGTGGATGTAAAAGTTACAGTTTTCTGAATCTTTAGCAGGGGACTGACGTATGTGCTCTTATTTACCGTTATGTTCTCATTTGCATTTGTTATCATTTACATCATTCTGTTTCAATGTTCACTTTCAATTGTGAATAAGAATTTACATTTGTTTTATCAATATCAGATTGGATCATTACTGTTTTTATCTGGTTGCAAAGATACAATCATGTACCATATTTGTACATGAAAGCATTGACAAAACTAGCATTGCCATAGCATGTGACCAGAGTTCAGGTCATTGTAAGCACTGTCATTTACTCTTCTGAAATATTTCTTGCTGAAATAGGAACAAGATAGAGTTAGAAAATGTATGTGTTCATTATCAACTACAATGTTATCTATGCGGATCCAATGTGTTGTCACGGCTGTGTTTTTCGCTTGCAATTTTTAATTAGAGACTATCATATCCCAAGAGGAAAATACAAGGAAGTGATGTACAGCTTTATTTCCCGTGTTCAGAATTTGTTCAGAATTCATTAAAGTGTGATGTACACATATTATACTTGTATGGTGGAGTAAAAAGGTTTGGTTTCACTCATACATATAGTGACTGTGTGTATTGATATGTTTGCAAGATTGTTAGCTGACATGCTAGGGCCGGGGACTTTTTAAGTCTTCAGTCATTGTAGGTAACACATGTGATCCCATTGTGACCTTACATCCTGATATTGTTAGTGGTTGGAGTCTACTGATTTGAAACTACACCAGCAAAGCTGGACATTTCAACATGTGTAGTCTCTCATGCTAGAAGCAAAACGATTCATTTTTCTCCACCACAAAAATGAGAATTGCTGAATATTGAATGATGCAAATCAACAAATAATACCAGGATGCAGGGTCACACAGGGGTCATAGATATGGAAAAATATCAGCACATAACAAGTATGCAGTCTTTATTTACCTCTTTGAGTTTTACAACTCCACAAGTGCCCATTTTGAAAGTTTGCTTTCATGAAAACCGAAACCCTGTACGGTCTCCCCTGTCCCTGGGATATATTATCTTGGTCGTCATATCTTGCATATATAAGGAAGATTTACATATAATTTGCATATAAATGATCAAAATTAGAATAATTATTGGTAAGAATATTGGTATTGGTGCAGAGCTATATGATAGAGATTCAAAAAGAACACCATGGAACATGAAATAAGTTATGACCAATGAAAATCGTTCTTCAGTTGACCTGCCTTTCCTAGCAGTTGTATGCATACAGGTTATAACACGACTTGTTAAATCAGCTGTAACTTTTTAATTTTTCACTATTTTCTAATGGAATATTTTCTTGTAATCCATTGAAGTGCACATATTTCATCACCAAGCAAATTTGATGAAGAAATGATTCGCATAATAGTGAAATAATGGTATTTTTCTCAAAAATTGGGCTTGTATGGCGGCCATATTGGATAATTTGCATATAATCTGCATATAATTAGCATATGTTTTGGTCTTTCAAATATATATTTTGACTGCTTACAACAAGATCAACTTGATGATACCTCATAACCCCACAGGTATCATGTCAAAATTTTATCAGTAAGTAGGTGTTTTGGGCATACATATTTCCCATGCTTAACCATTGGGCTGCTAAAGGGTTAACTAATGTCTTCAAACCTTTGATAGAGTGATTATTGAAACCCGCAGTTTTCGGAATAGACCTTTCCACTGCAGACTTTAAAACAGAGACAATGTCATTATAGAACATATATATTATCAATGTAATCGAAATGCACACAGCAGTTAGGGTCTGTGCAAACTAATGCTTCAACGGATATTTTCACGTTTGAAAGAAGTTAATCACTCAATGAATTATAACGTGAAAGATGGGTTGGAGTTGACTTGTACCATGCTACATCTTTACTAAACTGGTACCATTCAGAGAAGTACCGCAATAGTTGATTAGCTAGGTATTTCAGCTTAACACAAACAGTGCACACTTTAGCTCCCTTTTTCTCTTCGCTGTCACTGTCCAATGCAACCAGGCAGTATAATTACACATATGGCGACATAAACTTATTCTTCCACACGATCTCAGGACCATCACGCCATCATGCATAATGGTTGTGCTGTCAGTCAAAAACACATATTTCTCCGAAGAGATCAAAAATAAGTCATCAGAAGACTGTCTATCCTTATAGCAGACATCAAAACACACAACTTCAGTCTGGAAACTGTTACTTGTAGGAAGATAACTTTCACTTGGCCATCACAAAAGTAAAATGTTCACTTTTCAGTACTTTCTATTCTTAAGTAATTAGCAATACAATAGGCTTGTTCTTAGCATCACAAAAATGATGTCATTGCCAGCATACCACTTTAAAATACCCTTCTGGTATTCAACATCATGGTACCTCAAATCTCTCCAACTGAGGCAATGCCAAAAACAATGTTTTGTGCTTCAGAGAGCTCATAGGGTTGATATCTTCATCCGATGCCTTTCTGCATCTACAGTCATCCTTAAATACTTTCTTTGCTTGGAGAAAGTAATATATAAGTATTACAGATAATGACCTTCTTGCTGTTTGAGAACTATGTTGAGATAAGATGACCTTCTTGCTATTTGAGGACTATGTTGTCAGATCGAAACATTACTTGAATAGTACCTAACGTAAACTGACTATTATTAGTTTAGCCTAGTCATGTAAATCAAACGCCTTAAGAGAGTCATCGAAGTAGAAGTCCCTGTTCAATAAGTCCATCACTTAAGGAGCAAAGCATGGCATATTAACCTATACAGCCCTGATACAGCCTTTGCGGCCCGAGGTCATATAGGAAAGGGTCCGAGCATGCGAGGGCCCGTACATCATACGACCAAGGGCCGCAAAAAAGGCGATAAAATGCGAATGCTATCAAAAATTCATCGCCATTTGTGTCAATTTTTCAGAAAAGCATTGGCCGCTTCCCATATTTTGTAATCTCTTTTCTGCTAGTCTTCTATCATTTGGCAATTACGGTGTTGATTCCCTTAAAAACATGCCAACTACTAATTAATGTCCGGCAACATTTGTATTATACTCTTGTCATCTTGAGAATGGCGTGGTTTTGATTTTGCTAGAATTGGCCCACTATCTGACTTCTGAAATGCTATATCTTAAATTCTTAATGGACATCTCTGCCCTTCTAACCCACCTAAATGAAGTTGCTGATTACAGACACATCTGATGATCGTGCAACAGGTCCATTTTTTCATCCAACCTTGAACAGTTCTGGTTGCAAAATGCCCATCAAGTTGGCAATACGTAACTTCTTATATGATGAGCGCGGCATAAACATCTTGGCCTATGTGACTCTACGTATTGTTCAAATAATCTTGCAAAAATTTGAGCTTTTGCAAGTGACTCTATTTGGCATCATTTCACCACTTGGCACATTTCCCATCAATGTTGCAATTTGAAGTAACAGTATGGCAAAAACTGTAAGTAGGTCGACGATCTTCCATGTTTTACACTGGCCTGTCTTAAACTAACTTGTTACCTCCTTTCTACAGCAGTAATATTTTAGTGTTCTACACGGATGACCAAATGTAGCGGTTTTGAACCGGTGGTCCGGCGTAAACCAGGACCTTCACGCCTCATGCTGGACTAGCAGACATAGATATACACTCTTGTTGAGAGAAGAGAGATTTTATTTGGTGCATCCTGCAGCCAAAGTGGCAACAGTTTAGTCATTTCCCTAAGTAATGAACAGATCAAGTCCATGTGAGTTGTCGTGTCAAAAGCTACAACAAGTTTTAAAAGTTTCAAAGGCGGAGGCTCCCTTTAAAGGACGCGAAGCTATCATGGCGGCGTTCATTGTGTCAGTGGACAGCAAACAGGCAACACGCGGGCACAATCTCCAGAAAATGCCACTTTTCAGTTTTCCCCGGCCGCAAAAACGCAGACAGACTGCCAAGCGGTCAACGCGAAGTTGCTGCCGATCGAACTCTGTGGTTATATTGACAGTCTAACGCCACTGGAAGACGATTTTTTAGAAAATTCGAGCGTTTGTGCCGGGGAATCAATGACCGTTGGCGATTTGAACCGACCATCAATCAAATGCTTGTATAAACTCTGTTTGCAGGATTAGCAAAAGGTGAAAAAAGGTTGAGATCACTTTGTGTAATTAGTTGAGTTCAGTTTGTGTAATTAATGTTATAGAAATCAGACATCATACCACCCAAGTGTTTGACTGGGAGGAGAACTCCACTAATGCGAGAACCTAGGATTGAAAAGTGTGGCTTTAAACACAAAAAAATCACCGCAAGTCTTTCAGTTAGGACTGTCATGTTGCATAAGTTTAGAAGTAGTTATTGCATAATTGAGTTGGTTGTTGTCTGTTAAAACAATAAACTGATTGCAATGGAGGTACTCCCTTAATGGCCTCAATTGTTTCCCATTTCAGGCACAAAAATTTAAGGTTTTGAGCTAGAAATCTAGTCTCAGCCAGGTTTAATCCTGTATTTGTATTATATATTATAGCCCAAACATGGGACTATGTGCCCGAGGGTAGGTGACCATTTGCCCGACGTAAGGAGGGCAAATGGTCTCCTGCCCCGAGGGTACATAGTCCCTTGTTTGGGCTATAATATTTTTATTACATGCCTCTCTTACTCAGTTTGCACCAAAAATATTTACGTTTATTGGCAAATTATAGTCAAATGCTTTATTTTCATTTTAGACGAAAAACGGTTAAAAATAGAACGATTTTCATCATCGAATGGCGCATTGATATATTTAAACTACTGTTATGCGGTTTATAAATATTTTTATGCGAAATTTTCCAAAAACCGTATTTTCTGTGCAAAACATGCAATTTCAAGACATTATGTCGAAAAATTTTCAAATTGAAAATAGTTCCGGTTCACTTTCAGTCCAGTGATGACTATGCGGCCCACGACGTCATCGGCGAGTTACCATTGAATCCTATGGAGCGTGCGACGTTCGATATACGAGGCATGTAATAAATGCAATACCACATTCATCCTTGCCTTGGGTCTGTGTCAAGTCTGTACCAAGTCCATCTATTGATGCATCTGTTTGTAGTACAAATGATAGACTGAAGTCAGAGTAACCAAGGACATGTGCTGTTGTTAGCCTTGTCTTCGGTGGATTAATAGCCGGCTTACGCTCTTCAGTCCATAACAAAGGGTAAGGGCTTATACAACTAAGTGTTCTTTCCAATCTTTTTTGACAGTCTCCTCTCATTAGTCGATACAGAGGAGCAGTTGTGGTAGCATCATCCTTGATGAAACGTTTGTATTATCTGGAAAGTCGAAGACTCTGATGAACTCCGTCGAATACGCTAGGCAATTCGGGAGTTTCAATTTGAGGCAAATTTTTCAGAGACAGTCAAGTCAAGTGGATGCACACCCCCTAGCACAGTGTCCTTTCTATCCAAACTGATAGCATGCGACTGACTGACTGCTATGACGACTTGAGCATTTTGTGATTCAACTTTGGCCAGTTTCCTGTATCTTCAGACAACTATCCTTACTTAGCTCTCCTTTCTCGATCAATTGCCCTACTGTCATCATCCTCTTGCCATACTGTTTCTGATTTACCGGCATCTATCCCTCTATCTCAGTCAGTTCTATGCCAGTAGTATCTCTATGCGCATTTCCCTATGTTGGCTTAATTGATCCCATTGGGTAAAGTGGCTGATTTTATTCCCAGACTTGTCTGGTATTTCTGCTACTCTCTTATTTTCACGTACCACATACCGTGATTCTTCCTTTAGCACTGTAAAATGCATACCATAAGGCTTTACGTGCGCATGATTTTACTAAACGGCACTATCTTGTAATTCTCTCATGAATTGATGAGTTAGTTTATAGTCCCTAACCTGCCATCTGGTATGGATGAGATATTACGCGTCTGTTGTTCACTAGCAGATGGCCCATTACAGTTAGATGACCAGGGCCAATACTTGTGCGTGGCTGTAGGACTGAATCAGACAAGGACTGTTTACACTTATATGGGGGATAAGTGACACCTGCTTTGTGTTGTACTTATTTGTACTGACTTCCAAATTTTTTATGTGATTGCAGCACTTTGCTGCTTTGTGTGGTAATTGGTACTAATTGTGATTCAAAACACAGTCATACTACAACCAAATATTTGCTGGTTACATGCCCTACTTGATGCTTTCAATACAGCCAAAATGTGCACTAGACCGCCGCTTCTAAAATTAAACACAATGTGGAGGCGTGGAACTGGTGGTTTGGTGTAGACTAGGGCCCTCATGCCTCACGCCACGAGCGGACAAGGATACACACACTGAGAGGAGTGATTTTGTTTGGTGTTCACAACCACCAAGTGGCCATAGTATTTTTAAGTCCACATGTAAAACATACATCAAGTCCATTTTAGTTGCCATGCCGAAAGCACAAAAAGTTTTCACTGTGTGACAAAAGCATGCGGCAGTGATTCATCTTCTACAAAGCATATTTCCTACATAAATCCCTTTGGGCTTGGTTGCTAGTGACGAAAGCCAACACTTTATCAATTTATTTTCAATAGAATATTGTTATGTAGGTCACTTCCCCACACACTCATGACCTGAGCATAATTAGTCTAGGACGTTCTCAAGGTCACTGTCCTTCACGACCATACAACCTTGAATTCAAATAGCCATGTTTGGAATGTTCTGGTAATTTAATAAGTCGTGTAAGGGAGATTATTTTAGAGCAGTAATTAGCATATCAATAGAAGTACTACATTGTTCTTATATTCTCTTATATAACCACTTGAGTAAATGTAGGGGACAAGCACAGCTTGCAGTCAGACATTTAGGATTGTGTCTCTTGCGTGCTACTTCAAGACTTAGGAAACTCCAGCAGTATTAATTTCAAGATCTTTTAAGACTTTCACAGCAATGCTGGATTTATACTGTGGACTTTGTGCAACCTCAAGCTTGCAAGCAAGCCAAAGTACTACATTGGTCTACCTCATTGTCTGATTCTGGAGCCTATATTGCCGTCCAAGCTGAGATAACTAGCCTGTACACTTTTACAGTTTTTATTCTATCCCTTTACTTAGCGATTAGTTTTTTGTGATTAATTTAATTTTTGTAATAAATTTCATTTTAAAAGGAAACTACTGAGTTCCCCTTTTTGTTAATTTTCTCCAACATAACAATATAGATCGAAATCTGCTCACGGGCCGCTTATGTGTTGAGGTCACGTCATGAATATTTCCACAATAACCCGTATACATTGACTTATATACCATACCATCAACATATCAATTGATTCTTGTACTCAAATTGAATCATTGACACTTGTTTTCAGTTTTGTTGATGCTTTTATCTTTCAACATATTGTGGCACACATTTGCCAAGTTTGGCGCCATTTTGAGCTTGGAACGACATGCAATTGAGCAGCTCCATATTGTATCTATTTCGGATAATATCGATCGATAATGTTTACTACACGATTACAGTGGACACTGATGAATTTACGCCGGAGAGAAGTGTGCAATTTGCTTGGTGGAAATCGAACTTGTTCGTAGTAAAATGAAAAAAATACATCTGTTAAAAATGTTTGTTTAATTTTTTATTTGATTGTAATTTCTTACACTATTTGAGATAGCATGTCGCATGAAGGTTAACTAAAATTCAATAATCCTTTGACTGTTGACTGTATTTTCACCTATTTTTGCATATGAATAATTATCCCATAGGTATTTTCAGAATTTCTCCACGAAATTATCGTCAAAATATCATAATGAAGGGGCAACATGTAAAGAAACTTAATTTTTAACCCTTTCATCAATATTTAGCTGTTTTGTGAAATTTTAAACATAGCATTGAAGGCGGATTTGACTCTCAGTACGCACTCGCGACATATGTGTGGCCTGCTGTGTTTTAATCGCTATTAAATGTTAACAGATCTTCATTACAAACATACAAAAAGTTAGGTCTAGATCTCAAATAATACTCTGATGCATGTTTTGATGAAGGATGATAAGTTTATGAGCTGATAAATCAATGTTTATAGAGAATGCTTACCTCTGTAATACATAGGTAAAGTTCATGTGAGCTGCTGTGTTAAAGGTAAACTCAGAAACTTTCCTCCACACGTCTGACACAAGAGGGCGTTAATGAGTTGCCATAGAGTATAATGTATGGAGTTTATATATCACCAAGACTATGAAAATACATGCTTTATATAATGAAGAAAAGACTTATTAAAAGTAAATGTATCCAAAGCAAGTAATACCTGGCAACTCTAAGATAATTGCAACTGCGACTTGTAAGCCAAAGATGCAGAACAAAAATGTACTACTACTACCCGAATCTAAGAGTGCTTGTTTCTTGACAAACTTTTTTTATTCCTAGTCCCAAAGGTAGGTAGAGTCATCTTTACTGGCAGGATATCACTCCCTTATTGCCTGTTAGCATAGCTTTATGCTTCGTCTTGTGCTTTCTAGTCATTATAATTGCTATGCAAGTTATGCAACTACAGCTACTGTCTGCATTTTCTATGGAATGGAATTTTAGCCTTCCAGGTCGGCAGTACTCAGCCAACATGACAGAATAAACTGGCGCATGGCTCATTGGTTATAACTATTGCAGCTATATCCCAATAAGTTAATCTTCATATCATTGGAAAATACATTTCTGTTCGAGGACGGATGAACATTATGTTCTGTTATTTTCTGGGTGAGTATTTTGATTGTACATTTACTCAAGGCGACAGTATCAATCCCTCTGCTGATATACCAGAGTCTGTTTGATTGCCAATGCTTACAAGAATGACATCCTTCAACCCTAGCCATCTCAGAATTATAGAATTGGGACATCCTCCGTTTTTAATACAGTCCAAAGTAACTTCTTGTCTATCTTCTCTATATAGTTGATCTACATAATAAATTCCTACATTGGCATATTTAGAATAAAAGACTGGTTCAACTGAAATTTGGCTAGGGGGTCGCGCTTCCAGCAGCACCCACACGATTGAGCTCTCTCTTTGAACCGAGATATCTTGCTCATTGCTTCATTATTTTTGTTGCAACCCAGCTGAGACCTGTATAATATTGCCAAGATATCAACTCAACCACGGTTTCCCACAAGACCCACTGTGTGAAGAAGCCATTTCCAGAAGAAAATTTACCCAGGTCAAACAGAAATCTCCATGAGGTACATTCAGCTATTTTGTCTCCACCTGGCAGTCATGGTCACATTGTGTTATACAAGATCTGCCTTAATTAGCATTAACACCATGCTGATGAATGGTAGTCAATCAATGCTTAAACCCAACACTTGGAGGATAATAAAGGACCTTAAATTATGCAAGATTCCACCAACCAAGCGAGGATGTACAGCTGGCAGATATAAACAGCAGCCAATGGAAGTTACCAGAACACAGAGCATTGCCACTGGCCATCTGATTGCAAGAAATAAGATTTCAGCTGATGAATTCAGCAGTCTCACTTCGCTTTCAACTAAGCAAAACTCTTCCAAGTCTTCAAATCGACTAACCCTGGCATTATTCAACGCCCATTCAGTCAACAAGCCAGAGAAAAGAACAGAAATTACAACGTTCATCTTGGATTATAAAGTCCAGCTCATGTTCCTTACAGAAACCTGGTTGAAGCCCAAGGGAGATGAAGCTAAATGTGCCGATATTACACTCCCTGGCTATTGTATACAGTCTTTTCCGCGCCCGTCCCGTGGTGGTGGACTTGCTGTCATTTTTAGTGACAAATTCAGCTCTCGCATCTCCTTCACAGGTAACTTTC
>LD347185.1:273944-291576 GCA_001465055.1 Ptychodera flava | reverse complement strand
ATGTACATCGTGAGTTCGAATCCGATCAAAAACCTAGTGACCTAAATACAGAATTTTAACAGATGCTTATTGTGTTTCGTTAACAGTCCATGGATGTACAAATACATCCATTGCCGTATTTCAAGTTGCACGTGAAAAAAAAACGGTATTTTTACAAACTGATATACAAATTAGCAAAAATTGAAGTAATCCCTGTGCCTTTCTTTGCAAAATCGTAATTTCTAACAGTTTATTCCCACAATACGGAAAAGGGTTACGTCTGACATTAAATTCATTGCAATATTTGGTCACAAAGTGTTACCAAATTATTACCGCGCGTGACAAACTGGTATTTTTTATTAGGCATTATGCAAATGATATCATTGATATGCGAATTTAATAAACAAAATCTTTTGGGGAATTACTTTCTATTTGTAAATATTGTCGTCTGCAAACTTCGTCCTTCATGAAACAGCTGGAGGATAAATATTACAACTGGGTGAATTGTATGTACGTCAAACACTTAAAGAAAGTGTGAAAAAAACGACAATACAGGCCTTCGAAGTCGGAAGCAGCAACATTTCAGCGATGGAGCCAGAAGTCGAACGCCCTTTAACCTCAACTTCGGCAAGCGAGAAACCGGGGTTGGTAAGTTTCTCGGCAGACGAAGTAGCTGCTTTTGTGGGCGACCACAAAAAGAAGAATACCGATTTGCAAACGAAGCGAGAGGTCACCGTGATTGAAGAATGGAAAACAGCAATGAAGACAGAGAGACGTACGTTAATGGAAATACCACCATCCGATCGGTATCGGGAAGAAGAATGGCGATGACTACGAGCCAGACTCTATATCCAGCTACCAAAAATCAATTGAAAGATGGTTGCGTGATAATGACTACGGTGCTAGCATTATCCGTGACGAAGCGTTCGCATCAAGTCGTTTTGCTTTGGCAGCGAAACGAAAACAGCTGAAGGCAGCAGGAAAGAGCAACTTGCCGAAAAAGTCCGAGGCGATAGTATCTGAACATGAGAACACTTTGCTGGAAGCCGGTCAGCTCGGAGTCCACTCCGCATCGTTGTTGCTTAACACCTTCTGGCTGAATAACACAAAACTATTTGGTCTTCGCACCAAGAAACGAACACCATCAGATGGAATGGGGTGACGTTTCTCTGGGACATGACGAAAACGGCGAATATATCATCTACAAATAATTGCTCACAAAGACTGGCCGAGGGGAACCTGGCAATACGCGAAGTTTTGCCCCAAAAGCGTACGCTACCCTTGCTTCTCCAGATACATGTCCTGTTATCGCGTACAAGAGCTACGCTTCGCGAAGACCCGATAAAATAAAATCTGATAATTCGCCATTCTATCTTGGCATTGAATACGTTCCATGTACCATCAACAGAGGTATATTGTTCCGTGACCAGCGTATAGGAATCAACAAGCTAAACAAGCTTATGAAGACGATGTCGAAAGCGGCCGGACTCACCGGAAATCTCAGTAATCACAGCGCTCGGAAAGCTTGTGTTCAGCGACTCCTCGATACCGACGTTTTTCCAAACACTGCGGCACAACTTAGCGGACATAAAAACGTGTCAAGTTTCAATAGGTATGCTGTACCTAACCAGTGCCAACAACATCACATGAGCAATATTCTAACCAGTGTACAGGAAAGCTACGACCCTCGACCGAGTAGCAGCAGTACTGCAGCCATTGATCGCGATTCTCATATTCCTGCGATGTTACCGTCAACAACCGCCGTCGTTCCAGAGCAGTCAACCCCTTCCGTAATGACAAGTAACAATTGAATACGCTGAATCACGTTCCTCAACTGCATGTTATGTTTGCCAATACCCAGATATATGGGGGAACTTTAAATTTCCACTTTAACGTTGCATGGATGGATGGAAGTCCCAAGTCGACCGGCTCCTGTATCTCTCGAGCTCCGAGTAATACAAGTAAACGCCTTAGACCGTGTCTGATTAACTCTCATGATTCGGACTCAAACGATCCCCGAATTTCAAAATTTTGCCACTTCTATTGAAAGCAAAATATAATATATAGTGTTTTTTTGTTTGTTGAACTTTAACAAAGGCAATTCAATGGCAGTACTTTTCACTCGCTTCGCTTGTGAAAGGTACAGCAGGATATGCCGCATCACGAGTTAAAATAACTTCAGTATCCCTCAAAATGCTATGCAAGCTCATAGGGTTCTGTCATATACTTAATGAAAGACTGCATTTATTTTCTGTAATTATACATAAAATGAATAAGAATTAAAGCTGTAAGCAGCGTTGAAGGGACCCAAGCGGTTAACATTGTTTCAAGTTCTTGCTCTGATGATATTAGGTGCAAAAGTCTTTTGGTTCCTGTAAAGAAGGATTTTGAACATCACCTCATAGTTACTATAGGTTTCACTGGTAATCATACATTTTACGCAAAATATGGCGGCCAAACTATTTAACCTATCAAAATGCCAAACACAAACTTTAAAGACAGCGAACTAAGCAAGATATGAGTTAAATTTTAGTTTAATAATAATAATAATAATAATAATAATAATAATAATAACAATCTATTTCAAGAGCGTCTAAATCAATGTAAAAACAGTGATCAGAGACGCTTCAAATACATTTTTAAAAAAGTAAACGTACAAATAAAGCAATTTTAAAAAACGTTTACAAAATTGAAAATTCAGATATTAAAAAAATCAAAATCAAACACAACCTAAAAATCTAATTTAAAAATGCAAATCTAAAAAGGTAGATTTTAGCAAACGCTTAAAACTATTAAAGTTTGAACATAAACGGATGCTCAGTGGAAGAGAGTTAAACAATTTGGGAGCAGCGACACTGAAAGCTTTGTCACCTTATTTCTTTGTTCTCACTCTGACCGAACACAACTTGAAATGCTCTGTCGAACGCAGATTACGCCTTGGGGGTGTAAAGACTTAACATTTCTGTGACATATTCGGGGGCAAAAGCATGAATATATCAGAAAGTGATTATCAAGATTTTAAAAGTAATCCTTTGATGAAGTTGCAACCAGTGCAATTCCTGTAAAAGTGGAGTAGTGTGAGCATGGCGATTTGAAAGGGTAACAATCCTGGCAGCAATGTTTTGTATGTGTTGGATACGACTAATTGAATATTGAGGTATACCTTACAGCAAAGAGTTATGCATGTTGATACGGGAGGTTATTATAGCATGAACTAACTGTTCAGTGGTATTCCTAGACAAATATTTACGGATGAGGGCAATGCAACGAATGTTAAACATAGTTGATTGACAGATCGAGCTGGTTTTCATAGAAAAACATGAATCAAGAAGAACACCCAGGGACACTTAGGTGCATTACACATAGCTGGAATCGAAGCACTACCGACACGAATTGTCCTTGCTCCACTGTCAGTGGGATCATTAAATGAAGAAATAAATACAAACTCAGTTTTGTCATCATTTAGACACAGGAAGTTAGAAGAAATCATGTTTCTGACATCAGATATACATGCTCTAAGCTTTGTAACATCATAGTGTGCTCTCTGAAAAACCATATACATGCTGTGTTGGATTGACCCTTCATGACCCTAACTAGATTTTCAGAAGATCGCCCTCTATCTTTGTTAAGGCTCTCTGACACAGGTGTCAAGAATCTTCTTGATGAAACAATTAAAAGGTTAAAGATTAAATTACACCTACGAAGACAGGTTTTTCTTCCACTATCTTAAAGCAAGTAGATATGCCACGTGGATCTCACTAACACTCCAGCCAAAAGTAGGACTGTAGGCGCAACGATGTAAGTTGATTTCCATTTATGACTTTCCAATTACGTAGATGGCCATTTTGAATGCAGTGCTGAGATATTTTGAGTAAAATTTAGTTCTTTTCTTCCGTTTACATTGGACTTGATTTACCTCGACTCTCCGGTATAGACAATGAATGACCTTGTATTTTAATCTCTTTATTTACCGATTTTTCACCGCTTCTTGAATAATCCTATCCTAAACTAAAGCAACTGAGGTTGGTTATTTCTCGGAGTAGTTGGCACTTAGCGGATACAAAAGTAACTGGACTTCGCCACAGTGAAAAATCTTCGCAAGTGAAAAATCGTTGGTGTAGCATGGAGACAGGTGATGTGTTTCATGCTCTTGCATATAGCGCAAGAAAACAACCGAAGCCAAACCAGAAAAAGTAAAAGAAAAAGAAAAAGAAATCCAAGAAGCTACAAAAAATGCACCAAACTCACAAAATGCCCAGCCGGACGTTCGTGTTGGAAGATTGTCCTCGCAAAGGTGTATACACAAGACCGACCAGCAGACTACATACAAACTTACGTAGTCCTAGACGACCACTCAAATTCCTCTATGGGTGACAGCCAACTCTTCGACGCACTGAAGATACACGGCCCAGACCTTGAATACGAACTGTCAACATGCAGCGGCAAAGGAGGACTCAGAAAGGGACGACGTAGCAGTCACGTCACGTCATTATAAAATCAATTGATGGAAAGAAAATAATTCTCTCTTCCTGTCCTGCTAGAAAACGACAACATACCGAGTGACAAGAACGAAATTTCCACACCAGACATTTGCAAGGCCTTCAAACATCTGAAGCCCATCATCGATTACATTCCAGAACCAAAAAAGAACGTTAGAATTCACCTCCTCATCGGCAGAAACTGCCCAGAACCACTCAAAGTCAGAAAAACAAGGAACGGACCTGTAAACTCGCCTTGGGCTCAACACACTGACCTAGGGTGGACAATATCAGGCGAACTGTGCCTAGAGACAGCAAGAGGTGTAATCCGCACTCCAGTACAACGTATTGGAGCAAACTTCAATGGCTACGACGAATAAGCGCTCGAATGTAATCATCACATCCACATCAAAGACATAAAAGGCCCGAAACCCGTCAACTTCGGCACCACCGTCATCAAGCAGACACCTTACGACGAACAAAGGGCATCCTACATTGAAGACAAGCAATTCTTGGACATCATGTAACGAGAAGTCCATGTAAATGAGGATGGCAATCTAGAACTTCCTCTCCCTTTTAAGCAAGATCCGAAGAATTACCGAACAACCGACAATCAGCTCTGAGCCGATTCTACAATCTATGGAATCAGCTTCAGCGTAAACCACAAATGATGGAAGAAAACTTTCAGCTTATGAAGAAAATAATGGAACACAACCACGCAAGCCCCGTTCCAGAAGATGAAATAGATACCTACCACACTTCAGCGTCTACCCTCCCAAGAAACAACAGATCAGAGTAGTATTTGACTCCAGTGCAAAGTACAACGGTATCTCCCTGAACGACGCATTGCTTCAGGGACCTGACCAAATGAACAGCCCCCTCCGTATCCTGCTACGATTCCAACGCGAGCAGACAGCAGTATTGTGTGACGTAGAACAAATGTTTCACAGCTTGTGTCAACAAAGAACAGAGACAATCTGCGCTTCTTTTGGTTCAAAGGCAATGACCCCACAGACCAGTAATTCAGTACAAAATGAACTTACACCCGTTTGGCAATATCTCCTCACCAGCAATTGCTACCTTCGGACTGAGATAGATCGCTGAAGACTGCGTATCTACATACGGAGAATACGTGAAAGAGTTCATAGACAAGAACTTTTACGTCGACGACGTACTGACCTTAGCACCAGATTCACAGAAAGTTATCAGTCTCATCAATAGAACAAGAGACTTACTTGCGACCAGAAACGTTAACTTCCACAAAATCGTTTCTAACAATGAAGAAGCCATGACAGCACTTCAAAATGAAGTACGAGCCAAAGATCTACAGAGTTCGGATTTCAACCAAGACACATTACCAACACAGAGATCATTAGGGGTCAAGTGGTCACTAGAGGTGGATGCATTCGCAGCAGCTCAAGCCCTATTGGCCAGCCAAGAAATACTTTTGCGCATAATAAATGAGGGACAAGAGGGGACATTTTATGGTCTAATATTCTATCAATTTTGAAGGGAATAGCACTTGTGGTTACTGAGTTATGCATTATATATGTATATTCAAGGTCAAAGGTCATCGAGGTCACATGACAGTTTGTCAAAAAAAAAATGTATTGCTAAGTTATCACTATGTACCAAAAATCAGACCTCTAGCTCAGTTAGCAATCTCAGAATTAGATATGCGCATAATTAATGGCGTACATGATGTGCCGTCATAAGGTGTCCAATCATACCAAATATGAAGGGTGTAGCACTTGTGGTAACTTAGTTATGAACATATACGTATATTTTAGGTCAAACGTCATCGAGGTCACATGACATTTTGTCAAAAAAATTGTATTGCTAAGTTATTCCTATATACCAAAAATTTGACCTGTAGCTTTATTGGCTGGCTCAGAATTAGATATGCGCATAATAAATGAGGTACAGAATGTGGTGTCATAAGGTGTCCCATCATACCAAATATGAAGGGTGTAGCACTTACGGTTACTGAGTTATGGACATATATGTTTATTTGAGGTCAGAGGTCATTGAGGTCATGTGACATTTTCTGGAAAATATAATATCTCATAGTTATCCCTACATACCTAAAATCAGACCTCTAGCTCCATCGGCTTGCTCAGAATTACATATGCGCATAATCAATGCGCAGGGTGTGTTGTCACAAGGTGTCCCATCATACCAAATATGAATGGTGTAGCACTTGTGGTTACTGAGTATATATGAGTATTTGACATATATGAGTATTTGAGGTCAAAGGTCATCGAGGTCACATGACATTTTGTCAAAAAAGTTGTATCCCATATTTATCCTTTTCTACGAAAAATCAGACCTCCAGTGCTATTGGCAAGCCCAGAATTAGATATGTGCATAATAAATGAGTTGCAGGAAGATGCCAAGGTGAAACGTCAAGTTGGATTTCAAAATTGTTAAGTGTAATTTCGTCCCCGATTGGTCATTTCCCAATAGACGCCAGCACAGACTTGAACACTGGCCTTATTAAGCCATTGCAATACCTTTGCTGCATAGGTATAGGGGAGGTCAAAGGTCATACAAAAATATGAAAAATAATGATTTAAAAATCTTCTCCTCGAAATTTGCAAGTCCTATAACCTTCATATTTGGCAAAAAGGAGCCCAGCTGTATGGTCTACAAATGACCTCGCGGAATTTTTATTCGTTTCTTTTTATGCAAATGAGGTGAATTTGAAATTTTCAAACGAAAGTCTCACAACCCTAATAATAAAAGACAGAACGATTTCAAAAGCGTTTCGAAACGAAAGTCTCAAAACCCTAATAATAATAATAATAATATTAAAAAAAGGAACGATGCCAAGAGGGTTTCGCACCTATATGTCGAAACCCTAAACACAGAACGATGCCAAGAGGGTTTCGCACCTGTGGTGTCGAAACCCTGAAAAACGGGCTGATTCGAAGAGCTTTTTGCACCCATGGTGTCGAAACCCTAATAAAAACAGAATGATTACAAGAGGGTTTCGCACCTATGGCGGTGAAACCCTTGTATAATAATAAATATAGCTGCAAGCAGCGATGACCAGGTTTCCACACTAGTCGCAGCATTTGAGCAAAAGAAAAATTAGATCTGCACCTACCTAATGAGTCATAGGCGCATTTGTTAAAATGGTACTAAATGTCATCCTTTAAACATGGTATTTTTGCATAAAAGTTCCATCTAATAGTTATGCCAGTGTACCCAAGATCAGACCTCTAGCTTAAGTGGCAGACTAAGAATTAGATATGCGCATATTTAATAGGGTACAATATGTTGCATCATAAGGTGTCCCATCATACCAAATATGAAGGGTGCAGCACTTGTGGTTACTTAGTTATGGACAAATATGTATATCTGAGGTCAAAGGTCACCGAGGTTACCTGATATTTTGTAAAAACAATTTTATTGCTAAGTTATCCCTTTATGCCAAAAATCAGACCTTTAACTCTATTAGCTTGCTCATAATTAGATATGTGCATAATTAATGTAGTACAGGATGTGGTGTCATAAGGTTTCCTATCATACCAAATATGAAGGGTGTAGCACTTGTGGTTACTTAGTTAAGGACATATACGTATATTTAAGATCAAAGGTCATCGAGGTCACATGACATTTTGTCAAAAAATTGTATTGCTAAATTATCCCTACATACAAAAAATCAGACCTCTAGCTGTATTGGCTGGTTCAGAATTAGATATGTGCATGATTAATGAGGTTCAGGATACTGCGTCATAAGGTGTCCCATCATACCAAATATGAATGGTGTATCAATTGTGGTTACTGAGTTATGGACAGATATGTTTATTTGAGGTCAAAGGTCATCGAGGTCACGTGACATTTTGTCAAAAAAATTGTATCCCATAGTTATCACTATATACCAAAAATCAGACCTCTAGCTCTGTTGGCTTGCCCAAAATTAGATATGTGCATATTTATTTAATAAGGTACAGGATGTGGCGTCAAAATGTCTCCCATCATACCAAATATGAAGGGTGGTGCCCTTTTGGTTACTGAGTTATGGACAAATGTGCATAATTGAGGGCAAAGGTCATCGAGGTCATGAGACATTTTATGAAAAAATTGTCTACCCTAGTTACGCTTATACACAATAATCAGACCTCTAGCTCTATCAGCTGGCCCAGAATTAGATATGTGCATATTTAATGAGGTACTGGATATTGCACCCTAAGGTCTCCCATCATACGAAATATCAAGGATGTAGCCCTTGTGGTTACTTAGTTATTGACAAATATGTGTAGTTGAGGTCAAAGGTCATTGAAGTCACGTGACTTTTTGTGAAAAAAATTGTATCCCATAGTTATCCTTATATACCAAAAATCAAACCTCTATCTCTGTTGGTTTGCCCGAAATTAGATATGTGCATATTTAATGAGGTACATGATATGGCACCATAAGGTGTCCCATCATACCTAATAGGAAAGGTGTAGCCCTTTTGGTAATAGTTACGGACAAATATGTATATTTGAGGTCAAAGGTCATCGAGGTCACGTGAAATTTTGTGAAAAACGTTGTATCCCATACTTATCCCTATATACCAAAAATCAGACCTGTAGCTCTGTTGGCTTGCCCAGAATTATATATGTGCATATTTAATGTGATGAGGGATAATCCACTGTAAGGTCTACCATCAGACAAAATATGAATGGTGCAGCACTTGCGGTTACTTAGTAATGGAGAAATATTTTTGTTTGAGGTCAAAGGTCATCGAGGTCATGTGACATTTTGTGAAAAAAATTACCTATATATACCCATTTATACGAAAAATAGTTAATATGGGTGACATAAACGAAATACAAGTTTACTGAATGGCGTATTTTTCAATTGCCTGACTAGGTCCGAGTCCTCCTGTTCTGAGAGCTCCATTCTATATTCTTGTATAATAGTCTTGTTGTCTGTCTTGCTCTTTGTGTAATAAAGTTCTAACATCTGTATGTTTTCCCTGAAGGGTTTACTTGTACTAGTTTATTATTGAGTCAGAACCAAGACAAATAATCCATCATGTCGTGCACTGAAACCGAGTTAGACTAAAACATCACTTCGCTTCTTCATATCTTTCTTCATATCTTCTTCATATCTGGATAATGTGCAGTCGTCAAGGATTATGAGAGTGCCCGTGCTGGCCTATTCCTTATTATAAATGGCTAGAGTTTCATCCATAGCATTTAGTCCGACAGGAAACATAAACACATTATCATCCGTAATTATGAATGTTTTATTATACATGTTATTGTTTATGAATGTAGGACAAAAGAAGACTATTTATTCAAATTTCCCTAGGTTCCGACCGGTGAGAAGATTCATCACACACTCCGTTTTGCCACAATTTGTCGGCCCAGTTTAAATCATGTTGAATGGCGGTAGAAGCGGGGTAGCTGACATTTATCTTTATACTGTAGATAAATTAAATGAATATGGCTAAAGATAACAAACCAATTTTGCCGAATTCATGAATGGGGTCTGCGCCAGTGGCGTCCGTGCCAGCAGGGGGTCTGTGTCAGCAACTGCATCAGCGTCTGCACCTGCCCTAGGGCTTGCACCAGCAGTGTTAGGCGGCTGACATGATAGCTGATCCTGCCACTGCTCGGCATCCTCGTCTGTTGGGAACACCGGCCTTGCACTTTCTTTGATTTCTGTATTTATATCTCTGTTTACCCCGAAGACCATAATTTCAATTGCGTCTTGCAATTTATTATAATTGAACCTGCAATCACAGGGCCTGAAAGAATGGCCATTTTAAAATAAAAAAAAAAGGCAGTAAAAGTTAATTGGCCGAAATGGCCATGCCAGGGTTTACTCGCGTATTTGTTATTGTGTCTTGGTATCGATTATAACTGATTACTTTTTCGGTATTGTGAATTTCGTCTTTGAGGAGAACGTCGATTTTTTTAACTTGCTGTGCGCTGCCAGTATCGCCTATTATGATACTACGAATATTCGCTTGTGCGCCAAGGATGCAAAAGATATATGCTTCAAAGCTTTCATTAAAGCGGGCTTCTCTATGAATCAAAAGAATGGGTACACATGTCAGTCAAAGTCGTGACAGAAAGAAGTGCCGCCGTCTCGTAAAACAACCAAGAAGTGATGTCAGGTGCTTCTTGTTTACTAAGACAATACTCAATTTTTCTTGGAGTTACTTTTAAGTGAGGCCCAACCAAGCCTACAAGGCTGTAACATTTCTGCAACTCACTCTCGCGTGCTTTCACGATAAAAAATACGCTGAACCTCTGAAATCAGTATCATTGATCCGTCATTTTAGATATGTCCTATTGGAAACACAATATAATATAAAGTACCCGCGTTGTTCTTGTTTTAAGAGTCTCATATTGAACACAGAAAGGAATAAATATTACAGTGACGACAGAGACATAACAGATACTTGAAAGGGACACCAAATATGGAGCGATGACTGAGAACCCGTAAATTAATTTGGCAAAATAAAAACATTGAAACGGCTATAGAGAGAGAGAGAGAGAGAGAGAGAGAGAGAGAGAGAGAGAGGGAGCGATTTAAGCGTCCACAGACTGGCATGTTCTTTCTGTTATTAGCATCTTGTTGCAAGGAGTTTGCAATTTTATAAATGCTTTTCCAAAATTTATTTGACGTTACAACATGCGCAAACAAAGCCAATGTTCAAGTTACTTTTCTAATGTTGATTTCGCGAGTATGCTGACTGAGAATACGTTCAGGAAAATGGTCGCCATAGTTTTCTGTTAAAATTCTTACGATCGGTGATTCAATTTTTTCATAATTTTACGGACGTAGATGCGCTTCAGGTTTTAATTTTAACATGCCTTTCATAAAAGTAATATTTCTTTTTAAAGTGCGACACTCTTCGTCCATCCATTAGTCGATCGCGACCTTTCACACGTAGCCTGTAACTGCGACCTCGTTGATTTTTTACATGATCCGCATTCCAATATGTTTCAATTTGTAATGTACAGCATAGAAATACTTGATGACGAATTTTTTGACGTCGGGACCTCAAAATAATCCTCAAATAGGTGCCCATCCTTTGAAACAGTCTCTTTTTACATCAATGCACATATTAAAGATGTCTCTATTTTATATCGGTGGCGTTATTCTTCTTTTTATGTCAAGGATTTAAAATTTTAATCATATTTTGTGATAAAATCACATTGCGTTCAATAGTAGTATTGGGTCCCGTACAAAGTTGAGTACGCTGGGTTTTTAACCCCAAATGTGGCTGTAAAGTGAATAACTTTGTCATGTGACGCATATGCACAAATTTAAGCCATGAGACAGGAAAATAAACACCCGCGTGGTCCGACAAACGAAACCGGCTATGAAATGGCTATGACTTCGATGGCCCCTGAAATCTTTCTTAATCACTTATCGCATGATAGATGTGCTAAAAACATCTAAACCGCAATTTGTTATCATAAACAGTAGGTGGGCTCTCTCTCCTGTCAGTAGTTAAATTGCGTTAATTTGGGCATCTCTACAGGGGACGGTGTGAGTGTAATAGAACCAACTTTCTGATCTGTGACAGAATTTTGGGTTTTTTACCATGTTACCATGGGTTTGCTTTGTGTTGATCTGGTCAGTTAGCCGTCCGGGCCCCGTGAACAGTAGCCGCAGGCTTGTCAAACACTTAATAGTGTCACCAGATTAGTTAATTAGGGGCTAATTATCTAACAGGTAGCTGTTGTACAAAGATAATGCAGTGATTATAACAGGCAGGTGGCAAGGTGGTTGTTCCTACCACAGAGGATGGAGGGACGGTGTTCCCTCCACAATTTTTTTCTTCTTGTCTGTGTTCCCACCATAGACAGTAGCCCCCTGTGCTTCCCATGCTTCCACACGGCACAGATCTGTGATGGAGAGACTGTACACACAGTGCAGACCGTATGTATACTGTCAAAATCATTGAGCTACCAAAAGTCAGAGGTTGACCACAGACCCAAGAGTTTTCTCAGCAGTCTTTGGATTGACACAGAATAAAAACACAGTAAAACAATGGAGGGAAAATCTATATCAGGAAATGTGAATTTTGTTTTTCTGATTCTAATACAGCCCTAAAACATATCTCCGGTCAGCGACTCTCTTTTTATCTCCATGGCTAAATCATACACGCAAACACGAGCGCGTGCGCGCGTACACACACACACACACACACACACACACACATACCTGAACAGACAATCACACAAACTTCCTCGTGCTAGAACAATTTCCTCGGATTATTCTCCCACCAGTGAGTTTTCTGTCCTGCCAAACAGATATAGTCTTTTCCTTTTTTCATGGTTACTCTACCAAAGGTAGAGTAACCATGGTTACTCTACCCCAGGTAGAGTAACCATGCCAATGTCAACCCCGAACAGGGAAAATCAACCCCAGGTGGGATAACTTGTTTTTGCAACTGAAAAAATCTTTCAGTGGGAATAATTCGACAGAATAAGTAGGCTGAGACGTAATAATGAATTGGTTCTTATAGTGTCACATTTCTCATTCATAATTACCGGTAACACAGTTCTGTGATATAAAAAACCTTATTAGTGTATAAACCATACAAACTATAGCAGCCAATGGTAACCACACAAGCAAGATTTGGTGCGGTTTTTGGGAAAAAGAGACCATGTCCCAGTCATCTCGATCAAAAAATATTTTTTTCTCAAACATGCCAAAGTCGTCCCCGAACAGGGAATATCGACCCCTAGACTAGTCCACAAAACTTTATCCACAACAAATCAAAATGCGACATTCCAAAACAAAGCATAATCGCATACAAAAGAAACAGAATACATTAGTGAAGGCGAGACTTGACAAACAACCGAACAGTAACGATGATTTAAACAGCGTCTTTGACTCAAGGTTTCATCACAGACAGGGAGAAAACAAAAACGACGCAGTGGCAGCGTCTTCAACATATTTTAAACATTCTAACGCCTTTTGAAGAGCACAGCAATCTTACATCCACCAAAAACCACATTAACTCAAGCGACTGATTGTCATATATCTTGACCAAAAAAACCAAAATACTAAAAATACAAGTCTCAATCAATGCGAATAAACAACAACATAAAGATACATTAGTGAAGGCAAGACTTTACAAACAAACGAACGAACACAAAAACGCGGTAACAGCGTTTCCAACACATGCTTTAACAAATCAAAACAATGGTCTCACTGTGTCAAAACAAATGCATCTAATCAACACTGTTAGAAGATCAAGACAATCAAACATGAACCAAGCAAAACACATACAAAGTCAAGCGACTGATCAAGGAATATCTCATGGTTCAGAAACGAAGGCATTGAAGGTCGTCTTGTCTCAAACATAACCGATCCGGTTTCGTCGCGCCATGGCTAGTTCCTAAAATTAATTGCCAAAACATTATTATACAAAATCAAAATCGAGAGTTTGATATATCAAAATACAAAATGGCACACTAAACAATACACGCCAAAAATACTCAGTAAAAAAACAAAACGAGTGTAAAAACTGAACACAATCAAGTAGTTGATGTGTGCCATTTTGCCTTTATTTTACTTTAAAATTTCAACTGCCATAACTACAGTGTCGAAACGCAATCATCGATGGTTACCACGACAGAAAACACCCACCAGTTAACTTCTAACCAGTTAAATTTGTAATGTTTTGAACGTAAATTCAAATTAAATTTCAACAAAAAAACTCATGATATTTAAAGTAAGACTAATTGTTGTCCCCGTGTTTAAATCTGGTGGTCAATTAGCAGTTGAAAATTACCGCCCAATCTCCTTGTTGCCTCTTTTTGCTAAGATCTTCGAGGCAGTTATTGTTCCTCATATCTATCAACATATTAAACCAAATATTTCCATCGACCAGCACGGATTTGTTAAAAACAGATCCACTACAACTAACTTAGTGGATTATACAGATTTCATCTCTGTTTCACTGAACAATAAACAACAGGTAGATTCAATTTACACGACTTTAGCAAGGCTTTTGACAGTGTCTGTCACACACTTCTCCTGTGCAAAGCCGCCAAATTCGGTATATGTGGTAATCTGCACAGTTGGCTGGCTTCTTATCTTCATCTTAGACGACAGAGGGTAGTGTTTGCTAGTTGCTCGTCAAAATGGTACATTGCTTCGTCAGGTGTGCCCCAGGGTTCACTCTTGGGGCCACTACTTTTTGTTATGTTTATTAACGATATTTCACTGTTAGATATTTCTGCAAAGCTCAGCTTGTATGCCGACGATGCCAAGATCTATCGCACCATCACATCCCTCGCTGACTGTGTCATGTTACAGCAAGATCTTGACAAATTTGCACAATGGTGTAACAACTGGAAACTGTCACCTTATATCAGTAAATGTAAATTTATCAGTTTTACACTTAAGAAAAGAATCATTTCCTCTCTTGATTACTCCATCAATGGTACCCCTCTTCAACGGGTCTCTGTTGTCAAGGATTTGGGCATTTACCTCACTTCCAACCTTAATTATTCTTTTCACATCAATAACATTGTTTCTAGAGCCTTCAAATCTCTTGGTTTTATTAAGCGTCTCTGCCAGCCATTCAATGACATCTCAGCAATTATTTCTCTGTATTTTGTTTATGTAAGATCTATTCTAGAGTATGGCTCTGTTGTGTGGTCACCCCACCAGCAGGGCCTGTCAGAAAAAATCGAGAGAGTACAAATTAAATTTGTGAAATACATTTGTCGCAAACTCAATGTTCACTGCAGTAAATCCAGCTACCCATTTTATTGCAGAATTCTGAACATTCCTAAGTTACACAATAGAAGACTAACCCTTGACATGTACTTTTTGTACAAAATAATTCATTCACATTATGATGCTCCAGATATTCTAAATCAAATCTGCTTTTATGCCCCCAGTAGAAATTTACGCAGGAAACCCCTTTTTAAACCAGACTTGTGTTCTGTTAATTGCAGAAAATTCTCGACAGTGCCCAGATGCATGTCTGTTTTTAATGATATCTCTTTTAAATTTTATATAGATATTTTTTCTACGCTGTGTAGTTTTAAAACTATTTTATCCAGTCATTTTAACAGTTCTCCTTTTTGATTAGTGTATGTTTTTTTTCAATTTAATGTATCGTGCTACTTTTACGGTTGTCTTGTACATTTGTCTTGTGATTGTGTGACTTCTTTGTTTCGCAGATCTGTTAGTGGGTTTGCCCGTTGATCTGTGTATCAAATAAAATAAAAAATAAAATCAAATAAATCAAATCAAATCAAACTCTCGAAAAATTGTTTCATTGACAACTTTACCCATAACAATCGTACTTATTCTTTGTTCTCGTTTCTGTCGGCAACTCTTCCTCGAAGAGAATCGTCAATCCATTTCGCCAAACGGTTCATTCGGGTTTTTGTTGCACTAAAAATTCATGGTAAATTTAGGGATAACACATATATTTCAAGACATTGAAATACATTTTTTATTACAGGAACGGATACAGATGAATTTTGACCATAAAGTCGTTTCGGCAATTTGTATTGATGATCCATAAACTCAAAATAAAAGATAAATGTTCCAAACACTTAGCCAATTAGTTCCAAAGAAGAAACAAACTGTTATGAGAATTTTGATTAATTGCTCTGTCGATAACAAAGGAAATGAACGCAACTCCACACACAGGTTCTTCCTTTGATTGTGATACGATATAGTAAGTAGATCAACGTGGTTTCTTTATAAGGGAAACATTGTGAGAAACCAGTGAATCGATAGTGCTTTGACCCTGGAAATGTGGCCTTGATCCAAGAAAATAGATTTTGTGATGGTGATTCCTTCTAGCGGCTTTTCGGGCCAAAGTGGGTCTTCTTCAGTTACTTGAATGGTGTTGTATTCCCACATGCTTAGTTTGCTGGTAGCTATTGTTTATCAAAGAGAGGTGCTGAGATTACTCATGTTGTGGTCTGATTGTTGTGTGAATTGTTGCTCGGACCATTCATTTGTTAGCTCCGCTGTCAGCGATGCGGAGGTTATCAAATAGGTTGATTTTCCGTCGTCGTCCGTCGTCGTCCGTCATCGTCGTCGTCCGTCGTCGTCCGTCAACAATTGCCTTCTCCTCTGAAACCACAAGTCCAATTGCTTTGAAATTTTATATGCAGTTCACTTAAGGTGACCTCACTTCAGTTTGTTCAGATCGTGGTGAAATTTGCATATTTGTATTTTTGGGGCATTTTTGGTGTTTTTGGTAAAAAAATCTTCTCCTCTGAAACCGCTTGTCCGATTGCTTTGAAATTTGATATGCAGTTTGCTTAGGGTGACTTCAGTCAGATTTTTCAAATCGTGGCGAAATTTGCATATTTGTATTTTTAAGGCAATTTTTGCCATTTCTGGTAAAAAAATCTTTATTTAGTCCATCATCCAACGGGCGTTTGCCCATTTACAGGATTAGGTACCCATAACCCACTACCCCAATGGAGCACTTAGGAGTAAAGTGCCTTGCTCAAGGGCACAACACCGAGCTAGAGTCTCGAATTCACCGTCCTCCGACAGTGAATCCACTACTCTGGATCTACCGGGACTTGAACCGGGTCTCGAACCCACCATCCTCCGATATTGAGTCCGTTACCCTAACCACGTTAGTCCACGGTGCCTCCTTCAGTTAAAAATCTTCTTCTTCAAAACTACAAGTCAGATAGCTTTGATATTTGGTATATAGGTCCCTAGGGATGATCTATTTCAGATTTGTTCAAATTGTGCAGAAATATGCAAATTTGCATTTTTAAGGCAATTTTTGCCATTTTTGGTCAAAAAATTTATTTCTCAAAAAGTACTGACAGTTTTGAAATTTGGTATACAGGTTTCTATCGATGAACTAAGTTATATGTATTGAATTTCTGATGAAATCTGTAATTTTGTATTTTTGGTGCAGTTTTTGCCATTTTTGGTCAAAAAATGTGTATTTCCAAAACTACTCATCTGATAGCTTTGAAATTTGGTATACAGGTTCTTACAGATTAACTAAATGATAGTTATTGAAATTATGATGAAATCTACAATTTTGTAATTTTGGGGCAATTTTTACCAGTTTTGGTCAAAAAATGTGTATTTCCAAAGTACTCATCCGATAGCTTTGAAATTTGGTGTACAGGTTCCTACAGATGAACTAAATGATAATTATTGAAATTATGATGAAATCTGCAATTTTGTAATTTTTGGGCAAT
>LD347185.1:250074-272873 GCA_001465055.1 Ptychodera flava | reverse complement strand
TTTTCTGGCCACTGCATCGAGCTATCAAAGATTTCCACCCTTCTTCATCAACATGTGTCAAAAATAGTTATTCTCTACATAAACACAGCGGAGCTATATCGGCCGCCAGGTCGCTTGTATTCTCCTTGTGTATAAATTTTGCTTGAAGGAGGTATATATATTTTTTTTACTTCCTCTTATACGTTATTATGCAATTATAACGTATAAGAGGAAATTAAAAAAAAATATTTATGGAAAACCATGGCCAGCGTTTAATCGTCATCCATATTTTCCAGTTCGTTATCACATTGTTTGATTAGGCTGGTTTCGATGAGGTTGTGATGGCAAGTATTTGTTACATCATTACTCTTCTTTTTGTTGATAAAGGATGGCTGCCGTTTTGTTACATTAACTTCTTTTTGATACAAGCTGTATCTTTCTTTTTGTAATCTCGCTGTGCAAGTTTTTGCCGTGACAAAGTCACCATTTTATGAAGTCCACATTGTTGTTGCATGTGCGAACATATCTGAGTAATTCACCTTAAAATGAAGCATTTAAATGTTAGGGGCATATACTCGTCAGATGGTTTTGCATGGGTTTTACAGTCGAGGCATCTCTCTCGATTGCGTCACTGGCATTTGAAGACCACAAGGTCAAGGTATGAAATTTGTCGATAGAATGATCAAAATATGAATTCCGAACTTGAACGTAGGGTACAGGGTGTTGCGCTCCTCGACAAAAGTTCTGAATGTTAGAAGTTTATAGTTTGTTCCTGTGTAAATCATGAAAATGTCACCTTTTAAATTTCCTTACGATTATTTGATCGGGTTTGGAATTTAATACAACTTTCTCCGTTTCATGGTATGTGATATCAGCTATTTCTGGTGAGCCCATGCTACATCCATAGATTTGTTTGTATATTTCTCAGTTGAATTAAAGCATGCGGCGTTTCAGAATAATCGAAAGTAAGGCTTTCATGTACATTGTTGATGGTTTTTTTGTATTGTATCAGTTGGCTGGTACTGTTTGAGAGTCTAACGCTACGATCGCTGCATTTATGGTTTCATATTTGACATGTTTTTCTACATGGATACCACTTGTATTTTATTGATTCTAAGTGGTTAATGATGTTTTTGTGTCCTTGACACATGTTAGTCGTCTTTGGACGATTGGTTTTATGATTATCTCTAGGAATTCCGAGATTTGGTTTATTGGGCTCGAGCAGCCGTTTCTTTTGAGACTTTGGGTGATAATTGTTCCTTCTGCTTGAATTTTGTGTATTTTTGGCAGGAGACACCATTGTGCTGTGCAAATTATTCTACTTATTGGATTGGGAAACTGTAAATCATCTCGTCAATGATCTTCTCATCGCTGATAAATGATTTCATATACAATTTCCACCGTATAGTTAATGTCACCAAGTGTCCCCTTAATGTACAGTAATACTGTACATTTCGCAGCTGTCTTTAACTTTCTTTAATGTCATTTGTCGTATTCGTAATTGATATGCCTCTTCCTTTATTAATGGGTTTTATTGTGATTTGTTTGTTTGTTCAGTGCAGTCTTTTCTGCTAGAGTTATGTTCTTTCTGATGTGGGTCGCGAATGGAATTTACTGTATCGATCTAAGTTGCTTCGAAACAGTTTTACAATTTTGGGTTTTCCGCTGTTAGTAGTGTCGAACATCGACTTATCTTAGAACAGATGTCTGTTGAATGTCATGATATTGCACAATCTTATGATGCGAATACATGTGCAAACATGTCATACGACAGTTTTTTCTGTACAGGCACTTCAGAGTGGGAATAAATTTGAAACCTTTCCTTAATGCTTTGATTTCAACCTTTGTTTAGTTAAGGTTTGATTTGCAAGATTTTTGATGATTCTGATAATTTGTCTGAGTTCTTGTATTTTTTTTACATTCCATTTCTATTTAAGTTCTTCCTGGCGTTTATTATGTTTTTGGTTTCCAAACAGCAATACAAGACCAAAAACAAAGGGCAAAGACGTTTTTCATAAAATTCACGAAAGCTGCAAAAAAGCAAGGTAAGCTTGCCAAAAAAGTCTTCTCTTTGTTCATAAAACCATGACCAAACAGTCTTTTTTAGGCCAGCACATCCTCCAAAAAGAGAACTACTGTAGCACAAAACTGTGTGTCCGTCACAACACACCGAGACATAAAAACCCCCAGAAAATTCAACAAACGAAAAAGGCTTCTCAAACAAAGGAAGCAAAAGACAAAAATCACAAACATAAAACCTTTTTTCGGGGACGAAGGTCACATGACCAGGGCAAGGCATGATTTATTCACCGGTTTGTCGCCATATTGTTCGTTATCATGAAATTACACTATATCGTTACACTTTCAATGGTCGAACCGATGCGTAAAGTTACCTTCAGTTGCATTGGTTTATATTGATTCAGTTTTTTTAGACAAAGGCCATTGTTAAATTATCAATAATTCCATAATAGTTTGTGTTGAGCTTATTGGGTAAGTTTTGGTAAATTAATTTATTTTGATTTTACGGATCATCAAGACAAATGTTACATTACCTTTAAACTAGGGCCAGAATAGTAAACTTCATAATCGGTCATTTTGTAATTTTCGGTTACCATTTTGATTGTTTGACGTCATCATAAAGTTGATTTGCATCAATTATATGTTTTGTCTGTTATTTGTGCTGTTGATTTCAGTTCAGGCTATGGCGCGTAATCATGAGATTTCATGGTAATCGGGCGATTTCATGGTTCTTTGGGGCACTTAAATGTACGTCGAGCTTAAGGAATGTGGTTACATTCGCGATGTTTTATTCGAAATTATTTATTTCTTCAAGGGCAAAGGCACATGATTTATGCTGTTGGAAATACTGGCCGCTCATAAACAAGACAATAAACTCAATATATGTGCATCTTTACTTTTATTGTCAAAGTACCACCGACACCCACAAAAAACCAAATGGTTCAGTCCAGGTATTTGCAACTCTGCCATCCGACTGGTCAACAGGAAATCAACCATAGGTGTCTTTTGGCACGCGTATACGCCAGTCACTTAGGCTACGGTAATCTGCACCACTTATCACCATCGGGAAGGTACTCCTCCCCTATACCACTGGCGATCCCATCCTCAAGGCACTGCGTCATTCGACCAAGCATTGTTATTGTAATTTCCTGCATAAAATTAACAGCGAGGTCAACCGGTCAAATGCTCTTGGGATTTCCTGGCATGATCAAGGCCAATATTCGTACTCCCCATTTTGGATTCGTAAACGCAATTTTCAACTTTCGAACCTAACATTATGGATTCTTGCTCCCCATTTTGGATTCGCAAACGCAATTTCAACTTTCGAACCCAACATTATGGATTCGTACTCCCCATTTTGGATTCCTAAACGCAATTTTCAATTTTCGAACCCAACATTATGGATTCCCACTCCCCACTTTGTATTCGTAAGCGCAATGTTCAACTTTCGACCTCAACATTTTGGGTTCGTACTCGCCATTTTGGATTCGTATATCCGATTTTATCTTTCCGACTCCCCATTTCGGATTCGAACATCCCATTCCCATTAAATTTCCTATCATATATCCTTCTTTATAAAATGACAAGGAAGTGACTCCAGATGGGTTGCTAATAAGGTAGGCTTTCCCCTTGTCAAGCGTAAAGCTACTGGATGGTAATGGATAAATGTTGCACAATTTTAGTTCGAAAAATTGCTTTACGATTGCATGACCACCGCGAACGTGTCGACGAAAAGATCATGTTCTCGTTTCTTTTCTCTAATTCCTGTCTGTAAACATTTGCGGTAAGAATTATACCAAAAATGAATACTACCGAGATGCGCTGAAATGCAGTCACTATAACACAGTATATAGGGCGTTTCTATAACAATATTCGTCAAAGAATTTTTAATAGAGGCTTTTTCTCGTCCTTGGACCTAAAACGGTGCCAAAAAGACACTGTTTAGTGTTCCAAATTAAATTTATTCAACTCAAAATCTACATGCATGTATCATGATATCATGGAGTAAGAAAATTGTGTCTAGAAATGGGTAAGAGGTTCCGCCCTGTTTACATCTGGAAGTTGATTACTGAGATTAAGTATAATCACCTGTTTCGGATGTAATATTATTTCTGCATGATATTTTTCACATGGTTTACATTCCATTTACTAAGGGTCATGTTTTCTTCAGAAAAGGCCTTATTCCAAATCGCATGAAAGTTTTCTAAATACTATGCTTCGTGCAAGATTTTGAAAAGATGGCTCTAATATTTTTCTGGAAAATGTTTTTGAATAGGAACGACAATACTTCAGTTTGGTAGAAATGTACCAAACCAGCTCTCTAAACATGGACGTTTCAATTAGGATTTTACATATTTAAATATTTTTACATAGACTATGTGTTGGACATAGGAGTGTCCGAAAGGCTTTGAACACTGAAAATGAATCAGTCATATTATCGATAGCCATCATGGCCAGATGAATGGACAGATTTTCATATTTTTTAAACCTTTTACCTCTTCTTAAAAGTATAAAATATAATAATACAAAGTAAAAATTCAACAGTATATACCACTGAACCTTATCGACAGCTGCCAATCTAATCTCGGTGAAGAATGTGCAGGGATAAGATCGGCAGGGGATAAAAACTGCACTGCGCCGGATCACATCTCCTGGTCCCTCTAGAGCATCATACAGGAATAACCCGAGAAGGCCGATAATATCATGTCACATATCTATGGCGCGTTCTGACGTAGAAGGAAAAATATGGCTTACCATACTGGAGCAACTTATTAACACAAATACTGTGCTAAAAACCGCTAAGAAAAAACGACGATGGCGTAACTTCAAATGGGAGTTCGAACATTGTTATTACGAAAGGTGGAAATGCGATGTACGAATCCGAAATAGGAGTTCGAAAGCTGAAAATTGCGTTTACGAATCCAAAATGGGGAGTACGACTCCACAATGTTGGGTTCGAAAGTTGAAAATGGCGGTCATTTTGAATTAATAACATCATCGAGCCTTTCCGGTGACCCAAATTTTTCGAGCAATACGTAATCTTGATCTACACATATATGTGAACATCTGAAGCAAAATTTGCACTTTCGTCACCCATGTAACGATAATTTGTTAAGCCACCTGACTACTTCTTACCTTTACTTTTACGTGCATTTTGATTTTTGTGTGACTATTGCCGTGCCGTTTCTCAAACGGATCCGCCTTCAAGCTTTTGATGTATCAGCGGCTAGTACTATCGATAAACTTGTGTCACAGAATAGAAAATGATGTGAAAATTGTTTCTTACGTTTTTTACTATGTTCCCTGTAAGATAGAGCATGCGAATGTTTACACTGTACTTTTTAGAGCTTTACTTTGTAACAACTTATTCAAGTGGTGCACTTGTCCCCCCTGCATAGTTCAATCATTCCAACATGCGTAAGGTCAGCCCGGTCAGGCGAAGGTGTTGGACCTGCCCTGAGGCTCTCCTTCTGAATGAGAAGCCATTTCCTGTGGACTTGGGCCTTCAAAATGCGGAAACAACACGCTCGATGGGGTAAACGCCATTTTTGAGGGGTTGGAAGTCTCCATTTGCCAAATCGTAAGTGGTCAATTCGCCCTCCTTCCTGCTGCAGGATATCAAATTTAACAACACATCATATATTTTGATTCCCAAATTTTGATGATTAGGCAATACAATATGTAATCAATCATCATCCTTACCAAGACTGATATTCGCTTACGGATATAAGCTATTTTGTCATACATTATAAGCCTATAGTGTAATTAAACATGCTTGTGTTTGTTTACTCATTTCTAGGATTTTTCCTGCAAATGGGAGGAATTGCATCGTGTTTTACCGAACCCCGTGTCCGTGACACCTCCCAACAAACGGAGCCTAATAAAGGTTAGTGTTCATTGACTTTTGTTGATTAAAAAGGTAAATTGGCAAACATGTTACGAATGTCGATTTCGAGTATTGTATAAAAGGTTTTGTTTAAAATTTAGTCTTTGATAATTCGTATAAAAGGAAATTTATAGTTGCGTTACAGACTGTATAAATCAATGGATTGTTACTGTAATAAATTCTGTGGAACGGGTCGACGTATAAACCTTTCTTCCATGATCAACGACATTCAAAAATGTCTTTGTAATCTGACTCAATTTCAGTTTTTTAACTCATATTGTCAGCAGAAATAAAAGTCAATTTTCATTTAATATCTATGCTTTAATCGAAAATGTGCTCATGAAACCACAGAAAACAAAAAAAGAAGACACAAATATTACTCGACAAGAAAATCAAAATGCTACACATTCTCGTCTCTAAAACACAGTAACAAAAATTCTGAAACAATGTTGCGCCGTAAGTTGCTGTGTCGAATTACATCAAAGGATAAACCTGCTTCGATTAGATTATTTTCACTTTCCATCATAATTATATATATATATATATATATATATATATATATATATATATATATATATATATATATATATATATATATATATATATATATATATATATAACTGGTTTGATCCGATCGGGGGCAGGGCAGACCCACTTGCTTACTGTGGGAATTGGTCGCCCCTTTGTCTCAATATATGCTTGAATGGGCCATGGGTCTCGTAGACTACCATGCACAGTTAATCAACATTATAGATGAAATCTAAAAATCAATTTATGTACACACATAGTTATGTGAGAAAAAACAACAAAAAGTCGAACTCAGAAATTTGCTTTTTAAAATGAAATTTATTACAAAAGTAAAACTAATCGCTAGGTCAAGGTATTCTATCCCTTAATTCTTTCCTAACTTTTAAACTGTAAAAGTGTACAGGCTACTTATCTCAGCTTAGACAGCATTTAGGCTCCAGTCAGACAATGAGAGAGAGACCGATGCAGTCTTTGGCTTGCAGGCTTGACGTTGCACTAAGTCCACAGAAAAAACACAGCGTTGCTGTGATGGTCTTGAAAATCTTGAAATTAATACTGCTTGAGTTTCCAAAGTCTTTAAGTAAAATGTAAGAGACACGATCCGAAATGTCTGACTGCAAGCTGTGCGGTCGCCTATATGTACTCAAATGGTTATGTAAGAGAATATTAAATCAATCTAGAACTTCTATTAATATGCTTATCACTACTCTAAAATATCTCCATTTACACACCATCCCTCAACCAACCGGTCTAGAAACAGCTCCTGTTCCTTTGTTCTGATCCGGGTTGCGGGTAAGCATGATCAATTACAAAAAATCCGGGAATCTCTCACACCTTAAAGGTGATAAGTTCGTGAATTTGCATGAAAAATATGCTAATTTTAATCAAAATGACCAAAATGCTCTGCGATATTACTGCAGCGATTTTGCTGAATAAACTTGTCGAGACCGAAATATATTGTATTACAAACGTTTCGATATTGAGGTGGGAGCCTCAAGGTTCTTTCACATTTTTTTACATAAAAAGTCATAACTTTTCAAAGCTGTTGCGTACCTTTTGGCCTCCAAAACAGATTGAACTTGCAAGGAATCGCTGCTAGTCCTATGCTAGACAACTGTACGCGACTGTACCCCTAAGTGTTAAAACGGATAAACAAAGACACAAACAAAATCACTATCCAAAAAATCATCGGTTCGGAAGACAAAACATCAAAATCATTGTCTCACCATTCGTAAAGTACCGTTAATTTAATGTTCAATAACTGAAATATGCTGAGTTGGATTAAATTCAAACATGGAAGGGAGGAAAAAACTTTGTGACCGAAGAACGAACCTGTGCGATCAATATTTCAAAATGGCTTCGCGGCAAAACTCAACAGCATTCTGAAACATCGAAAGCATTAATTTCGAGTAACGTTAGAATAAAAATCGATTAGAGAAAATAAACTTTTAGGGAGGTATACACCTCGCAAGTCAAATTTCACGGGGAATTTTACAGGTTAATTGGCAATTTACGTTGATCAAAAACCGCATGGCCGACCTATGGTGGCCGCCATCTTGATTTTAACAACAAATGCATTTTCTAAAACAGGACAGAGTAAACGACAAAAAGCGCATATTACCCATTTTTCAAATCCTATGGCTGATTGATCATACCAAAGTCATTTCGATTTCTTCCTATTTCTACAAGTAAAAGGGGGAGGACTTTCGTACTACAAGGTGCCTCTTCCTACCTAGCGGGGTCAAATTTGGTGGGTGAAAATTTGACGGAAAAACACGGAAAATCTAAAAAGAAAATACTCTCAATAAACACAGTCACTCAGTTGTATCAGAAATCATGGATATGGTAACAGCGTTACCTGAGGAGCAAAGAAATAACAATAATTTATAAAAATACTCCGCACCGCAATATGTTGCCAAATACTACTGATGGCGTCCCCAAGCAAGTATTTACATCAGCAACGCGCTTCGTACCTATGGTAGAGCAATTAACACCTTTAAACAATAGCGCACCTGTCGCGTTTCCAGACCGGTGGGTGGAGGGACGGTGACTTACATGACAAATTGAATTTCTAGAAGGTTTCAAGCATGACTAATTGAACTAAAGGGCGTTAGGTCGTGCAGGACAGTTACCCTGAGAACGTTCTAGACTAATAAATCTCAGGTCATGAGTGTGTAGAGAAATGGCCTACATAATACACCCCCTTCAAGAAACGAACATTTTTCAAAGAAAAATCTGTCTTTTACAAATGAGTTATTAAACGTGTGAACAACAAAAGTCTTTAAATACAAGAGAGAGAGAGAGAGAGTCTGCAATCAAATTGTCTCTGCTTTTAGTTGTCTAATGTCAAGGTTAAACTCCTGTAAAAGTAAACACCATCTTTGTTCTCTGTTTAAGTTGTTTTATTGGTAACTTTTTCTTTAGTAACAGTAACTGAGGTTAAATTGAAGTACAGTGCTTAGTTATCTACGATAGAGTATAATATTGAAATTCATTTGCTGAACAGTCTCTCTAATATGTTTTTTCCAGAGCTATTTCGTACTCTAGATGATAGTTGAATTTCACTTGAAACATATATAAAAGCTGCAAAGAGTGTTTTACTCTGTTCCATTTTCATGGCATAGATGTGTCTTTTGGCTAACAGGAGCAAGTGATTGTGAATGTCAAAGTATCCGTCAACACCAAAGAGCACTTCATTTAAGTTGTGTTTCGTGAACAAACTGAGAGGCTGCTCAAAACACGAATGAAACTCATTCCAGAAAGTCTCAGTGAATCTACAGTGTAGAAAAGATCGAGTGTCTCATTTCTGTTTTGGCAGAATGAACAAAGCGCCGATTTGTCTATACTTCTTCTGGAAAGATCGTAGTTTGTGTAGAGAATATGATAAAGCAGTTTGAACTTGAATCCACGTATTTTTATGTCTAAGGCTACCTTAATGGTAGGCTAGCAGTTCGAGACCATAGTGCAGTAAAGTCATATTCTCTTTCATAGTACCGTTCCTTAATTGGACTTAATTCATCTTTACTGTAGATGGCATCTCTGATGCTCTTCCTTGTAACTTTGTAGGAGGGCTGAAAGTGCCAATTAAAAACCCACGTGTCCATCCGTAAACACCGTTTCAGTCCGCGATGGTTTTGGCCATTTGACTCTGGGACATTTAATTACTCTGTAAAGAAGGAGAACTTCGTTCCCTCTGAGGTTTTTGTTGATTAACTTTTCCCATCACAGGTACTCATCCTCAGTAAGCAAACCAAAATAAATTCAAACCCTTACTGTCTTAGCTTTGGATTATAGAAAGATTTCCCTCCAAGTACAGCTTTTCTGTTGTCCAAAGTTTTGACAAGCAATCGGCGTTTTTAAGTGTATTTATGTGGAGTCCATCGAGAATTGTGTTTGAATTTGTCTGTTTTGGTCAATTCGTGTCGCACAATGTATTGGATTCTCGTTCTCCTAATGTTTGCGTCTTTTGCAAGATGGACTCCGGGAGGAAGATTTGGTGTTGGGATGAATTTCAACTTTTTGCAAAGTGCATTGATTTTTGCTGTAGTTAATTTGTTTAATGATAGATTTTGATGAAATTAAGATTTGTGTTGATATTTATGTTTTTGCAATGTTTGATATTTGTATGGTGTTTCATTGTGTTTGAGATCTTATGGTGTCTCCTCTTGTACCGTGTTTTTCTGGCTGTTTTGGCGTTGTGTTTCCTGTTTCTGTGTGTGGTGACACAGTTTTGTGTTAATCTGTATTTTGTCATTATGTTACGGAAGTTCTTTTTGGAGAATTTGCTTGCCTTGAAAAAGGCCATTTTGCATGTGTTTCAAAGACACACCCGATTCTGTTCGCCCCTTTTGCAGTTTGTGTTTTAGGTTATGTATAGCCTTTCGTTTGGCCAATAGAATATATCGGCTCTGAAGGTCTTTGCCCGTCTTTCGTGTTGTGGGATCTTGACAACTGTCAATCTCTGATTTTTGTACGGCGATGATCGTCTGTATTGTTTGGAGGTGCTGTGCCTGATGCAGCTGTATGCAGTCAAAGCAGAGTCTGACAAGTATCTGGTCACAAAGGTTATCGCACCTATAGGAAGTAGAGTGAATCGAGCCGGTATTGCAAGACTTCATGATCTTACCTATTACGACAGGTTGTGCTATGCTTGTGTCGGACTGACTACACTTGACTTGAACGTCAGGTCTATGTCGGTCTAGTCTGGTTATCCCGATTGAATGCCAATGTCTATCAAGAAGGTCTTGTACATAGCCACTCTCGGAACCAGAGTTCTTATCGCGCGTACGCTAATAAGTATCTCTGGCACAGGGAGATTAATATTCATGTGACCCCGAGGTCATTGGAACGTCAATGAACTACTTTTTTACTGTAGCTATGGTATTGCAACTGTAACGCGCGGCAGTTCGAATTCGTTCCAGCACGCGCACAGTTATCTACAAATTCAAATAAAAACGCCATTTTCTCTTTTCAGTGTTTATTTACTGTTCTTTTTTGAGTATTCATATATACAGCCTTGGTAAATAACTTCGAGTGCAGATGGGGTCACACTTCAAGAAAATACATCATCAGCAGACGATTTCAGAGGGGATTTGCTCAAAGGTCATCAGAATAGGTTAAAGCCTTGTTTCTTCCCGAATAATTACACTGTTTATAAGTAGTTCCAATGCTAATTATATTTTTCCAGTTCGTGTTTTGCTATAAACTTATAGTAATTAGTTTTCAAATCGATGAACATTTTTGCATGGAGGATGGACTTTGTATTTTCAGCGAGTTTGTCACAGTGTCAGTTTTTAGTCCCCGCAGACGAAGTCCGGCGGGGACTTATAGATTGGGTCCCGTCCATCCGTCAGCAGTCGTTTCTCAGACACTGCTGAACCAATTTTGTTCAAACTTGACACAAAGGCACAGCACTATGACCTACAGATGCACATCGGTTTATTTTGCGAGACGATACAATATGGCCCCAAGGTGGCCATATTTTTGCGATTTTTCATGTCTTTGAACCATAACTCAAACATCCGATTCTGTTCAAACTTGGCACAAAGGCATAACACTATGGCCTACATATGCATGTCGAATAATATTGCGATACGATCCAATATGGGCGTGACGCGGCCATTTTGTTTGCAATTTTTCATGTCTTTGAACCATAACTCAGACATCCTTGAACAGATTTTGTTCAAACTTGGCACAAAGGCATAACACTATTGCCTAAATATGCATGTCGCATTATATTGCGATACGATACAATATGGGCGTGAGGCGGCCATTTTGTTGCGTTTTTTTCATGTCTTTGAACCATAACTCAAACATCCTTGAAACGATTTTGTCCAAATATGGCACAAAGGCAAAGCACTATGGCATACATATGCATGTATTAATTAACCTTGCGATAGGAGCCAATATGGCTGCAGAAATGCTATTTTGTTGGAATTTTGCATGTCTTTGAAGCTTAGTTCAAAGGTCATTACACCGATTTTGTCCCAACTTGGCTCAAAGATCATGCACTATGGCATTTATCATATACATGTCAATGTACTTCGTGACATGTTCCAATATGGTTGCCAGATTGTCATTTTTTCCAATATCGCTGCCAGATGGTCATTTTTGGATTTCTTCATGTCTTTGAGGCTCAATCATATGCAAATATTCCTTATCCAATGTTGTTGAGACTTGGTACAAAGATAGAGTACTATGGCATACATATGCATGTCTACTAATTTTGTGCTATGATCAATATGGTCAATAGACAGCCATTTGATTTCAATTTTGGTGTGATTTTTTTATGTCTTTGAAACACAAACATAGGTCACTGTCCTTCGACGGACCGATTTTGTTTAAACGTGATATGGCTGCATTCTTCTGCACATTAATTTGTTTCATCATATGATCCGAAATGGCTGATTATACAACAAAATACCCGATCCCATACCATTTCTAAAATTCCACCAAACCATGTGTATAGTATGTGCCATCATGACACTAGAGGCAGTGAAGGCATCGTTATGTGTGATGAAATCAGAAGTTCCTTCAATGGTCATTACCGGCAGAGATGGGTCAATTTTATTGAACGTTCCTCAGATTACTTTATTATGCAAGTCACAGGCCTGATGCACCCGTTGCATCAATGTCATTCCACAGCTACCTAGACCACAGCTACCTTGACACCAAAGATTATAACAAAATGGACAAGCGGGGACTGTGTCATCAACGATGACTTGTCGAGCTGACTTCCGGTTTGCGGATCGGTATGTGGTGATTTACAACGTAAACGTAAAGGACACCTGTGGCAGAGTCACTTATCGCCGAATCGAACACACTAGGAATTGTGGGTAATGCGCGATAAGAACTCTGCCTGGAGAGTGGTACATAGCCTCTGTATCGCTGATGGTGAGATATACAGATCGCTTGTATTTGAAGACTTTTTTGTCTTGTGTTGAGTCGATTGTGTTTGACTTCGTGTCTTTTCATTGGTCGACTTATCTGTTTACTTGCCTTCTGGCTGGTGTTTGAGCTTTTGTGATTGGCTATTTTGTTTTTTATTTTAGCTCATTGTGGTTTCGTACGACCCTCGTGTTGAGTGTAAAAGCTCTAAAGAAATAATGTTTCCATATGTGATAATATGGACATTCTTGTTCTGTTGTGCCATGGCCGAGTGTTCACGGCACGGAGTGTTATGTTACACTTTTTGTTAGATAGTTGATTGATACCCATGTAGGTATTCTCGTGCATGCCCTCTTTCGTCCTTAACTTCCTAGCCAAGAATAAGTTGAGAAATTGCATTGTTATAAAAGGAAAGTGGCTTCAAACTTCACCCATCTCGTCTTGTATCTGTTTTAATGTGTTTTGTGTCTAAATTGTGTTTAGGCTATTAGTGTGAAAATTAGTAAACGGGTTGTTAATTTTAAAATAAGCCATGGAGAGACGTGGGCGTAGTCGAATGTGCCTTGGACAACGGTGACCCTTTAACCCCACGTTTCAAAACAAGCTCGGTTTCTTCCTCAGTCGTCTTTAGATATAGGTATATCTCTTTCTTATCTTTATATATTGTGTCTGTGATGTTGATCTCTTGTTTTTCTAGCCGGCAAACTAGAATAATATTTTGGTTTCTTGCCTTGTTGCAAATGCCGTGGACTTTAGCCTATATCAGTATATCGCTAATGTTTGGCTTTCTTTTGTATGCGATCGGTTGTTGTGGAAATAATTCCTTTCATAGTGTTTCGTCCTTGCCTATGTGTTCCCAGTTTTGGCAAATTGCTGTTTTTATAGCTTGTGTTCTTATATATTTTTGCTATATTTTTCTTGTGAAGACTAGTGTTTTATTTGTTTCTTCGTTTGTTCGCTGGTGCTCTAGTTGAGTACTTTGTGTGGCAATATTGTTGCATGTTCTGATATATCTTTGTGTTTCGCCTTTGATCATACTTTTAAAGCGTAGATTTCAGGTGTCCTGATGTTCTATGTAGGAATTCAAATCTGTCGATTTGTGTTTGTAATTGTATGTGGGGTCTATCGAGACTTATTGTGTAAATACGGCTAGTTTTCAATCGGGTTCGAACCCACAACATACGGCATCAGTCGCCTAGCGGAGAGGCCACAGAGAGAACCGCTCGAATAATGTATTGCATTCTCGTTCTCCTGATGTTTGCGTGTTGTGCGAGATGGACTGTGTAAAGACGATTTTCTGTTTTGATGAATTTCAACCCTTTGCAACTTGCATTGATTTTTTGCTGTCAACTTGTGTAATGATAGATTTTGATTAATATAAGATTCGTGTTGTTATTTATGATTTTGCTATGTTCGGCATTTGTACGGTGTTTCATTGTGTTTGAGATTTTATGGTGTCTTTTTTCTGGCTGTTTTGGTGTTGTTTTTCCTGTTTCTGTGTTTGGTAAGACAGCTTTGTGTAGTTTTATATTGTGCCATTGTGTTACGGTTGATCTTTTTTTTGGATAATTTGCTGACCTTGAAATAGTAGGTATGAAATAAAAATGGTATGGTTTCAAAGACAGACCCGATTATGTCTTGACGTTTTGTAATAAAAGGGAAAGTGGTTTCATTTGTGTCTAAATTGGCTGTTAGTGTGAAAATTAACAAACCGGTTGGTAATTTTAAAATAAGCCATGTCGAGACTTGGGCGTAGTACAGTGTGTCTTTCGGCAGCCGTGACCCTTTGACCCCCTGTTTGCATATCGATCAAAGTTCATTACGTCTGAGAAATTTACGAGATTTCCTGTCCGAGTTTTCGAAATGCATCTGATTTTTGTACTTGTTGGTTCCAATGCAAACGAAGTCTCGCCACACAAATATGCAAATAATGTAAAACAGGATAATCAGGACTTGTTTTCTGACTTCCGACCGCCATCTTGGGCTCATAAAAGATTTACGTTGGTTGGTTGAGTACGTCGGCATTACGGTTCAATCTTCAGAAAATACTCATTTTATATTATTTCCATACAGATGTTTCCAGATTTAATAAAAACATTAGTTCTAAGAATTTGAGAGATTCGAACGATGCAGATCGTGTTGTTTTGCATACCAGTACATCGACTTCTAATTTTGTGGGTTGAGGCATAGACAGTGGAAGAGGGAAGATTGTCGAGGACACTGTCCACATCCGGCGCCAAGAGACACACTGCTGGAATAGGTGAAATCTGTGAAAACACAGCATGCCAAAATGTACGTACTCCGACGTGCACATCCACTTTCAACCTGAATTTATGTTTGTAAATCTACAAATATAGCGGCGTTTGACGCAAACAAATGAAAACGATACTATGTTGACAGGGTGGAGTACCCACTAAATGCGCGAACCTGGGATTGAGAACGGTGGCTTTAAAGTGTAGATTTCGGCTGGTCTTTTGTTCTATACAGGAATTCAAATCTTTTGATTTATGTTTTTAATTGTATGTGGAGTCCATCGAGACTTGTGTTTGAATTGGTTTTGTTTTGGTCAATTTGTTCAACATAATGTATTGAATCCTCGTTCTCCTTATGTTTGCGTTTTGCGAGATAATATCTGTGAGGACGATTTGGTGTTGAGATGAATTTCAACCCTTTGCAAAGTGCATTGATTTTTGATGAATCTAAGATTCGCGTTGCTATTTATGTTTATTCTATGTTCGGCATTTGTACGGCGTTTCATTGTGTTTGAGATCTTATGGTGTATCCTCTTGAACCATGTTTTCTGGCTGTTTTGGTGTTGTTTTTCCTGCTTCTGTGTTTGGTGACACAGTTTTGTGTAGATTTTATTTGGCCATTGTGCTACGGTAGTTCCTTTTTTGAGAATTTGCTGGCCTTAGCAAAAGGCCGTTTGGTATGGGTTTCAAAGACAGGCCCGATTCTGTTCGTACCTCTGGGCGTTTATGTTTTATGTTGTGTATAGCCTTTCATGTTGCCAATAAAATGTATCAGCTCTGTAGGCACTTGACTGTCTTTTGTGTTGTGGGATCTTGACAACTATATTTGTTGTTCGGCGATAAACGTCTTTATTGTTGGGTAAGCCTAATTCACGTGCCACTTGCCACGCGCCGCTTGCCGCGAGCCAGAAGTAGGTGCATTTTCACTCCAATTTAATTCATTGATTCATTTTCATGAATAAATCAACATTCGGGCTTCAACGCCGCCTTCTAAATGCATGAACTGGGGACCAGCGAATGACCAGCAAATTCTGTGCATAGGTAGAAAGGGACTCGAGAGATTTTATAGGGAGGGAGGGCCAGTATGTTTCAAAATCACACTGCACATAAATTTGTAACATTAAAAATTGATCAATCAATATAAAGGAAAATGAGGGCAACTCCACACATCAGCTCTACCAAGTTTGTTTAATATTGCGATATGGTGAATAAAAGGATCATTGCAAATAGTTTTGTGGAATACATGGCGAGACAGAGGTGAATCGATAGTGCTTTGACCCTAGTCATGTGATCTGGGTCCCGGTAAACCAATTTGTTGATTGAATGATTCGTCTTAACGGTGTTTCGGAACCAAAAATGGGGTTCCTTCATCGGTCGCTTTCTTGTTTTGTATCCTCTCCGCTTGGTAGTGTGATAAAGTCATCTTCGACCTCGAAGAGAAGAAGCCAGATTCGTTATTGAGAGAGTTAGCCACTATTGACTGACTCTATAGTGAGCGATCCTGTGTGTGGTGTCATATTATAATTAACATGAGCCAGCATCGACCGAAGTTTCTGGACGCTTACAAGGATATTTGTTTTAGGGCATATTTTGAGCGTTGCTAGTGCTCGTTATGTTAACAGTAAATGTTGTACTAATCGGACAACGATTAGTTTTGTTTTAGGCATTTAAATCGATTGTCCGAACTTTTGGTTTTTTGTCAATTTTTCATGAACTTTTTAATAGATTTCGTGTCGATATTGGTGCCTGCTTTCCGTGTTTGAAAAGCATGTTGTGAAGGGCTGTTTAGAGAAATAAATCTTATTTCTCTGTGTTAAGCCATTCCCAGGTATCATGGTTTCGTCAACAATATTCGCTGTAAACGGCCTTTGAAATCGGTTTGGTCTGAGGAGAGTATTGGTTTACTTGATTCATGACACCATCTTTGATTAGTTATAAGGCAGCTTTCTCACTTTTTGATTTTCTTTGCCAGATGATGTTTTTTGCATTGCTCAGCAATCTTTTTAGTTTGGTTGATTGTAGTACCAATTCGATGACAGATTGCATCTGGTTTTATACGATAAGTTGTGGCATAAAATGGAGACAAGTTAAGCAAAAAGAATCAGAGTCCCCGTTGTTAAAACCGCTATCGTGAAACCTTTTAACTGTTTGAGCAATATGGGCAAAGTGTGTTTGAATTCACTCACTGGAATTTTCGGTTGTCGTTCCGGATATCGACGAAATGCTTACTCCTTCACATGTAGGTTAAAGTATCATAACGAGCTATGATTTTGTAAGAAGGATTTGTTTTAGGTGCTCATTTTATAGACCATGAGGAGGAAAACGACTCGAGGGTTGATCCCAAAAGTAAGCTCAGCTGCAGTGATTTTTTGATCACTCTCCTGTGTTGATAGAGTCCTCCCTTATGTGCTCAGTTTAAACGAGCAGACCGTACATACGGAAAAACCGCTATCTGTACATGTGCCCATCTCAGACTGGTTTGATGAGACTTTTGCGTAGATAGAGTGCGTATCGTTAACTTCAGTTATCACGGTAATTACAGGGGAATGTTGATAACAACCCCAATCGGTCTTCCTACATGAATGCTGCTCTCTTCCGTTTCAGTCCATTGCACGTTATGTAATACGATTTATCAGTATCTCTGGTTTGTGAGGCCGGAAATATTGCTACTCTATTTTGTCTTAAGTAGACTATTTTGTGTTCTAAATTTTAGCATGGCTGGTAAGATTAGTGCTTATAACAGAAAATCCATGGCTTCAAGAAAAGCCATGCTGATGGTTTGTAGTATTCCAGAATATGCAGCGTTTTGTGACGGAACTCGCAAACATTGCGCCAAAGGCGGGAGAATAGAAAAAAACTAAAATTATCAGCCAATAGTATTTCACTTTGTCTTTTTGGCATCGACTTTGAGTGTGAATTGCTTCCGACCTAGCGATCACATGAACAGATAGCGTATCCCGTAGTAGCCAACTTTTCTACCTACACGCTGTGTTATTACCGTAACATTTGGTGTTTCGCATTACTTCAATTTACTTTCTGGTAATAAAAACAATTACTGACACCCTTTCCAAACTATCACTGTGATTCACCATCAGTTTGTCACAAAGATCGCGAAGATTTTGCGACAAAATGCACAATTGTACCGGTCTTTACATGCCAATAAATTTGAATACAATGAGAACACAGCCGCTGGCAATTTTCTCCGCCCTGCGACAACTCGGCTCCGAGACAAAGTCGGCCTCTCTGTGTGTAGAGGTGTCGAAATTGGTCAAACTCTAAAGACTTTATTCCATCTAATTAATTTCAATCCCAGACTTTTGTAAGTTTGGCATAACAAAGGTAGTGTTGAGATGGGTATTGATGTGTTGCCAGAATATACTCTGGACATGTATAAACTAACGCAATTCCTAGATTCAGTATACTCTTTTTAATTAGGCCCTCCCTCCCTCCCTATATTTTCTCACGAGTTCCTGGCACGCGGCACGCAGAACGTGGCACGTGAATTAGGCTTATCCTTGGTTGTACTGTGCTTGATGCAGCGGGGTGTAGTGAAAGCACAAGGTGACAAATAACTTGTGACAGTGGTGCCCACATGTTGTCACTTATTGATGAGATCAGAACTATGTTGTGGCCTGGCAAGTAAGCTTTAATGCGTAGTTGTAGGCTCCTCGCTGTGTCGCAGAAGCGTTTTAATGCTTCTCTTGGTTTAGTTATTGCCCTCTGTAGACGGCTGCCACTTTCCCTTTATCACAATACAATTTCACGTATGGACACATCATTTCCTCATAGCTTTTATACTCAACACGAGGATCGTACGAAAACACAACTAGCTAAAATCAACAACAAAATAGCCAATCACCAACGATCAAACACCAACCAATCAGAAGGCGAGTAAACAGAAATGGCGACCAATGAAAAGACACGAAGTCAAACACAATCAACTCAACACAAGATAAATAGTCTTCAAGCACAGCCAATCTCAATATCTCACCATAAGTGACACAAAAGCTGTGCTCGAGACCTTCTTGATGGCATTTAATCGGGATAACCAGACTAGACAGACATCGACCTGACATTCAAGTCAAGTGCAATCAGTCCGACACTAACATAGCAAAACCCGTCATAGTAGGTAAGATCAGGAAGTCTTACAACACCGGCTCGATTCACTCTACTCGCTACAGGAGGCGATAACTAAATAAACGTAAGCATTAACACGCTTCTGCTACACATAAACTACACTGGGGAGCCTACGAGTACGCCTTAAAGCATACTTACCAGACCAACACCTAGTGCTGATCTCATCAATAAGTGGCAACATCTGAGCACTACTGTGACAAGTTATTTGTCAGACTGTACTTTGACTACATCCCGCATCAAGCACAGCACTACCAAACAATAAAGACGTTTCATCGCCGAACAAATAACTGAGGTTAATAGTTGTCAAGATCCCACAACATGAAAGACAGCCAGACGCCTCCAGAGCCAATGTATTCTATTAGCCATTGGCCGATCGAAAGGCTATACACAACCAAAAACACAAACGTCGAGAGGGACAAACAAAACATCTCTGACCCATACTTAACGGCCTTTTTCAAAGCCAGCAAATTCTCCAACTACCATAACACAATGGCAATTTACAATCTACACAAAACTGTGTCACCAAACACAGAAACAGGAAAAACAACACTGAAAAGCTAGAAGAACACGGTACAAGAGGAGACACCATAAAATCTCAAATACAATGAAACACCATACAAATGTCAAACAGCAAAAACATAAATAACAACACGAATCTTAGATTTATCAAAATTTATCATTACACAAATTAGCAAAAGCAAAAATCAATGTACTTTGTAAAGTAAAATCAAGCAAGCCGTGACAGAAAACTGGAGTGAACTTGAAAAAGACGAAACACTAAAAAAACTGTTCCAAAATCAACCAATAATCGCATATATGGTAGAAGGAACAGAAATATGGGTGATGCACTTATAAGCGCCAGACTTCACAAAAGCAACAACAGCTAGAACTCAGGTTCACACGAAGCAACATAAACACAACAAGACCAGTAGACAACAGTAGACATTCTAGCTTCCCTACTTGAACAACAAATGTAAGTGGAACAACATACTATCAAATAAAAACAATCAACCATTCAACACGTCTCACTAATCAAGGATGAATTTTAAGCAACTGATGAAGAAAACTCAGTGTCACATTAGTCTCCCCGCTCCAGTTCGGAGTAACATAAAGGCACGTAGATTACGGGTACGTCTCGCCATGGCTAAGCAACATTTTACATAAAACAGCCAAACATGATATACACTTATATTATACACAATTTAATTTCCTTTTACTACTTAACCTCGAAAATTGTGAAAATCCACATGAGCAACATGTTCCGGACGAAGAACGTGACAGTAATTATTTTTAATACATGTATAAATATGCATAATGTGGGACTTATGATCACTTGCCTATAATCTAGATATGGTACGTGGATTCCTAAACCACTAAAACATGGTGGTAGATACAGACATCACTAGTCAAGTTTCAATATTTAAGTAGTAATGGCCATTTTCAGTATATTGCGGCCATCTTGGACGCCATCTTGAAAATGACACGTTTCCGGTGGTCAGATTTTGGTAGACTTTTACTATGTTATTAAATACATTTGACTCTGTAAAAAACCGTTGAGAAACCTTTGTAGCAATTTTTGGGGTCAAACATATTTTCAGCCGACTATTAGCGATATACTGATAGATGCCAAAGTCCACGGCTTTTGTAACAAGGCAAGAAACAAGAAGACACAAAACGATCCAAACACAATATTCTAGTTTGCCTGCTAGAAAAAACAAGAGATTAACATCACAGACACAATATATAAAAATAAGAAAGAGATATACCTATATCTACTTTAATTTCCACACTAACAGCCAAAACACAATTTAGACACAAAACACATTAAAGCAGATACAAGTCGAGATAGGTGATGTGTGGAGCCTCTTACCCTTTAGTAAAATATAAATGTGTTATTAAAAGTGTGAACAACAAAAGGCTCTAAATACGAGAGAGACAGTCCGCAATCAAATTGTTCTCCCTTGATATGTCTAATGTCAAGGTTAAACTCCCGTAACATTAATCTCCATCTTAACAATCTCTGATTTTTGCCTCTAATTTTTTGTAGAAAAACAAGAGGGATGTGATCAATATAAACCACTATTGGCTGATTTTAAAAAGTAACATAAACCTCAAATGCTGTAAAGCTATAACCAAGACAAACATTCTTTTTTAATATTAGAGTAGTTTCTCTTGAATTTGTTAAATTTGCATTAAAAGTAGAAAACATGATGCTCTATTTCATGACTATCGTATTGAAATAAAACAGCATCAGCAGCCGCATCACTGGCATCTAATTTGAATGGCAAACGGAAATCTGTTGCAAACAAGACTGGAGCGCTTTGCAGTATGGCTTTAAGTTTATCAAATGCCTGTCGGCATTGTTCTGACCAAACAAAGGTTACTCTCTTTTCAAGTAAGTTAGTTAAAGGTTCAGTAATTGTAAAGAAATTAGGACAGAATTTTCTGTAGTAACCAGCTATACTGAGAAAGTGCATTAGTTGTCTCTTGCAATTTGGTACGGGAAAACATGAAGAGGCCCTGATTTTGGCATGCACAGGTTTTACTTCACCTTATCCTACAGTATGTCCAAGGTAAGTCACCCTTGCCTAACCAAAGTCAGATTTGGCGAGGTTGACGGTCAACATTGCTTTGCTCAGTCTCTAAAAGAACTTCCGCATGAGTTTGATGTGTTCCTCTCTTGTGTCGCTATATAGGACAACATCATCGACATAAGCTTTACATCCTTCTAATCCAGATATTACATCGTTAATCATCCGTTGGAATGTGGCCAGAAGGTTCTTCATTCTGAAGGCATCACCTTGTACTGGAACAATCTGTCCTGTGTAACTAAGTGGATATTTCCCGAGCGCGATCCATCAGAGGCACTTGCCAAAATTCCTTTAGTAGATCAAATTTTGTCAAATACTTGACTTTTCCCACTCGATCGATGTAATCATCACTTCTCTGACAGCATTGGGAAAGTGTCTGTCTTTGTTAGCGTGTTCACTTTCCTGTAGTCCGTGCACATACGATAACTATGATCTGTTGTTTTTTATGGAAATTTATCTGTGTTGGTAGCCAATTACAGTTAATTGAACTTTTGATCTCAACACACTAGATTTTAGTCACTGAAATTTTCGGGTTGCAGCACTACAACCTTCGTCAGCAGAATAAACCGATCTCAATGTCGTGTCCTTTCAGACATGTTACATCAAAATCGGGTCCTAGACATTTGGTAATTTATACCTTCCACTGTCTCTATTAAGGGATGGCTGATTAACTCGGAAATATATCGCTTCCTTGACACCCCTTTCGAAGTATCGGACATCCCTATCAAGAATTTCTAAATTTTCCAAGTCCACAAAGTGGCCTGGTGATTCCATGTTGATATAATAATCGCAATCATACCAATCCATAATCCAATGACAGTAGGTCAGAATACGCAAGATAATAGTTGTAAACATAGACACAAAACAGCAGAGAACAGATAGTAAATAGACGGTACACAAACAAAGTCATAATATGAAAGAAAGATATATGGACCTCTGGCCAGAAGACCAAGAAGTGATGTCAGGTGTTTCAAAAATAGTAAGCGCATCCTGCCCCACATGTGGCACCCGCCATATATC
>LD347185.1:224764-240339 GCA_001465055.1 Ptychodera flava | reverse complement strand
TTAAGTAAACTAGTATGAATAACATAAACCTTACATTTCTTGAAAGCTCAGATATTGCTGTTTATGAGAAACACCATGGCCAACTGTAGCAAAATGAATTTGTGTACGTAAAATAGGACGACTTTAAAATGAATTTTTTGACCAAAAATACCATGTACAATTGTGATTTACTTTTTATGAAGCAAAATTTTAACAACTTTTCTCTATTTACATTATTTATTTCTCATATTAAACAAGAAAATAAGTGTTAACATTTAGAGGTTATTACCCTATTTAATTAACAAATGTAATCTCATCTGCTTTTCTCTTTACATTACACACTTGTTTTATGAGTAATTTGCAATATTGCAACATTCAGATATACTGCACCTAACACTTTTGAGAAATTTGGAAAATATGAAAATCCAATTATCCCAAATTAGTTCCAATTGTGTTAAATACGTATCCGAGTGACTGACTACTTGAATTAAGGATGTACGATCGGAAAAAGTAAAAGTAATGTCAATTTTTTCTAATGGGGATTTTTGAATACCTACATATGTGAATAGTCCAAAACTGGGAAAAAAGATGGGGTCCCCGCATTTTTTTTTACAAAATGACATTAAAAATTCACGATTTTTCACAAAATCACTAAAAATCAATAAAACAGGTCATCATTTTCATGTTTATGTCATGATTGCATTTTCCACGTTTACACTGTAAAAGAATAAAGAAATTATAAATCTAAGCTACTTTGAAGATTTTACTTACATTAAAATTGAGTTAAAAAGTCACGATATTTATTTTTTAACCAAAATTGCAACAAATATGCCCCAAATTTTAGGACTGGGAGAGGGTAATTTATTAATTATTGATAGTTTCTACTAATGTCAATTTTCTCAAACTTTGCTAAATAATAGCTGTTTTTGTGAATTTTTCAAAACCACATTTTGTTTAGTTGGTCACAGAGCTCGATTTTTCACAATTTTGCAAAATCTAACTAGGATTTACAGGTTCTGGCGATAAACCATGCTTTCCCGGGTTCAACGCACGAGGGCGCTCTTCAAATGCTGCTTACCTGCAGTGCAGTGGCTACCTGTGCAGTGGCCTTGTCCAGGCATGGTCATGATTAAAGCCTACCTGTAAACTTTAATGAGAGGGTAATGACAGAACAAAGCCAAGACTTTTAGGTTCTTCTACTTTTTAGAGTCTATATATTAATACAGCATACAAAAAATCACGTAATATTTATTGCCGTGACGCTTATCGATGGGAGTAGGTTGACTTCGCTGCAGGCTAAGTTGTCACGCACTACGTGGAGCCAGGAGCCGAGGCCGAGAACTTGGCGTTTCCCCAGTACACGATGACAATCGTAAAGGCAAGCCCGCAACTGACACAAGTGTCAAGATTTTCGGCTAGTACACTCAAATCGACAATGCGACGGCCATTCTTCCATTCTCCGGTACGTCTACTAGCGACACTATCATTGGGATAATAACCACGACCTCCTCTCTGTATAGCGAATCAGACGTCACACTTCTGACTTACGCTGTACAGGCTACGGTCATGTTGCATTTTTTTATCTCTTTGCTGAATTCTCGTACCTTCCAGCGTACTTTGAGGGCACGCTGAACATTTTCTCGGCGCGATTTTCCTTTACCTGCAGACGACATTTTGTACAACGCAAAAACGTTCGGAACGTCACTATGCGCGCGTGGTTATTATGGATACATTTCTGCGCGAAAATCGGCGCAGTACGCTTATATTTTTCCGATCGTACATCCTGAATTAATGGATTGTAACTCTCATACATTCTATGGAACGTTTCGAAATATACATTTTCTTCCTTTGATCAATGACTTTTAAAATTTTCTTTGAAATCTAAGTTAATTTTAGATTTTGAAGTCATACGACAAACAGAAATAGAGGTCAATTTTTTTGGGGGGCGGGGGTGTTTATACGTTAAATCGAGAACGTGGTCATTAAACTGAAGAAAAAAAACACACCAGAAGACACAAGGCATACTAAACGAATAAAATTGCTAGACATATAGTCCGTGGGCCGGAGGGGCCCACCGTGCACTCCCACATATCTCTACTACATTGGTATGTTTTTCTTTAGGATCTGCTGAACAAGAAAAAGATGTTAACATTGAATATTTTGGGATGCATTTCCTCTCTAGTCTCGTTTTTGATATACATGCACCGCGAAAAATGGCGCAAAATTGTTAGGAGTAGGTGGTACTATATCCTCCCCTACATTAAGTAAACTAGTATGAATAATATAAACCTTACATTTTTTTGAAAGCTCTGATATTGTTGTTTATGAGAAACACCAACTGTAGCAAAATGAATTTGTGTACATAAAAATGGACGACTTTAAAATGAATTTTTTGACCAAAAATACCATATACAATTGTGATTTACTTTTTATGAAGCAAAATTTTAACAGCTTTTTGTGTTAAAATTATTTATTTCTCATATTAAACAAGAAAATAAGTGTTAACATTTAGAGGTTATTACCCAATATCGCCTGTTCCTGTGTCATATCAGTATGAGTGCAAATTGTGCTGCGTCAGGCACGAGACGAAGTCGAGTGTCTGATGCAGCACAAATGACAAGAATCAATACGACACGAGGAACAGGCAATATTGGGTGAAACCCCACTTATCATATACCCATGCCTGTAATTTTACTAATAATAAGAAAAACCTTAATTTTTTAGGCTTTACTTTATTACGCCATGCGCATAATTATCAGAATATTTATGTGAACAGGCTTCATTTATAAAGAATACGACGTAGTCAACATCACGCTCGATGTCGCTGCAAGTCCTCAATATCTCAATGAACCCCATAAGAAAGGCACCGGTATACAAATACCGTCATACAGGAGGAACCTTTTAAGGTGCAATATGCTATTACAATTGTAACCACAAAAACTGTCCTAAGCTTTCAAATCTAATCTGATGTCCATCGTGCTCGATTGTCGTACGGCACGGAGCTCGCTCGGAAAGGGGCCGCCATTTTGTTTGTTTACCCTGAGAGTTGCCATGTCAACAGTCGTCGCGCGCGCGACATCGCAGTCATGTTATGTGCTACCTGGTAGACCGAGCAGAGTACAAGCGCCATGCGAATGGCAGAATGTTTGTGTATTTTCTGAAATATAAGAGTGATACTTTAGCTGCCACAGAGCAATTTTTAGCAGATTCTGCTCCATGGGGAAATGTAAAAACTATGAGATCAGACAATGGATCAGAGTTCCTTTCAAGGGCATACAAGTCGCTTCTCAGGAAGAATAGAATAAGGCATGAAACTTCAGCACCTTATTCTCCTCATCAAAATGGCACTGCTGAGCGAAACTGGAGAACATTATTTGAAATGGGCAGATGTTTACTTATTCAGGCCAATCTTGACAAAGATATGTGGCCATATGCAGTAATGGCAGCTGCATACATACGTAACAGGTGTTACAATAAGCGTATTGATCAGACGCCATTCTTTGCCTTTACTGGTCGAAAACCAAACTTAGCTAACATGAGAGTATTTGGTTCTGAATGCTATGCGTATAGTTATGAAAAGAAGAAATTAGATCCACGATGTACTAAGGGTATCTTTGTAGGATATGACAAGGGTAGTCCTGCATATTTGGTGTACTATCCAGAAACGGGCAAAGTCATGAAACACAGAGTCGTGAAATTCGTTACGTAAGGTACTACTTGTAAGAAACAAGATGAGAAAATTCAAACTGAGATTTTGAATACTGATGATGATTTCGTTCTGAAACCACGTAGTGATGAAGTTGAGTTAAATTCAGATGGGGCTGAAATGTCAGAAACTGGTGGCCAAGCGATTGCGGATCCACAGTCGTCTGACAGAAATTTAAGGTATCCTAGCAGAGTAAGAAAACCCCCTGCATATCTAGGTGATTATGTTACTGATGTTGAAGATGATCAGGCAATGTCTAGTGTTGATTATTGTTACCGGATTTCTGATTTTCCTCAGAGTTATTCAGAAGCAATCAGAGCGCCAGACTCTGAACAATGGAAAATTACTATGCAAGATGAAATTAATTCTCTGAAAGAAAATGACACATTTACCCTGACTGCTTTACCAGAGGGTAGAAAAGCAGTGGGGAGTCGTTGGGTGTATACTATTAAAGAAAGTTCTGATGGTTCCCAAACTTACAAAGCGAGATATGTTGCAAAAGGGTATAGTCAGATGAAGGGTGTAGATTATAATGAAACTTTTGCTCCAACTGCCAGAATGACTTCATTGCGTACGTTTTTGGAAGTAGCTGCACAGTATGATTTGATTTTACATCAAATGGATGTTAAAACTGCATACCTTAATGCTCCAATTGATTGTGAAATATACATGGAGCAACCTGAAGGTTTTGAAATTCCAAATACAGGTAACAGTAACAGTTGTGTGTAAATTGAACAAGTCTTTGTACGGTTTGAAACAATCAGGGAGAAATTGGAATAATATGTTACACAGTTTCTTATCTGAAAATGATTACATACAGAGTTCCATTGACCCATGTTTGTACACAAAACAGGTTGATGATGGTATGGTTGTAATACTTATCTGGGTAGATGATCTTATTATTGGCGCAAGCAATGATACTTTATTGTGTAATGTCAAACAAATGCTGAAAGCTAAATTTAGAATGAAAGATCTTGGAAAACTTTCCTATTTTGTGGGGATTCATTTTGAACAAAGTGATGGTGTTGTTAAAATGAACCAAAAGAAGTATCTGTGTAAAATACTTGAAAGATTCGACATGGTTGAATGTAAACCAAGGTCTACTCCCTCAGAACAAAAGCTTGTGTGTAATGATGAAACACTAGCTAATGCTAGAATATATCGTGAGGCTGTAGGCAGTCTGATATATGCAATGACATGTGCAAGACCAAATTTGTGTTGGATTGTAACCAAGCTGTCACAGTATTTGTCAAAACCATTAAAAGCTCACTGGATGGCAGTTAAACATGTGTTTAGATACTTAAAGGGTACTCTTGATTATCAATTGTGTTTCAAGAAATGTGATGATGGTCTTACATTAATGGGCTACAGTGATGCAGATTTGGCATCATGTACAGATGATAGACGTAGTGTTAGTGGATACTGTTTTAGTCTAACTAATACAGGTCCTCTTATTTCTTGGAAGTCTAAGAAGCAACCAACTATTGCCCTGTCCTCCTGTGAAGCAGAGTATATGGCACTTGCAGCAACTATTCAAGAATGTCTTTATCTTATTCACTTATTCAATGAATTTGGTATCACACATAAAGTGCCTGCTTTGATTTTTGAGGACAACCAGGGCACAATTACTTTAGCCAAAAACCCAGTAAATCATCGAAGGTCAAAACATATTGACATACGTTACCATTTCGTTCGCCATGAATTAGCTAGTGGTAAAATAGTCTTGGAGTATTGTCCTACAAATAACATGGTGGCTGATAAACTGACTAAGCCGGCAACTAAATTTAAGCTGGAAAAGTTCAGAAACTATGTTTTTGGATAATTGTATTCTGATGTCCGTAAATGTAACACGGCATCAACAGAGAATACAAGATTTTCTATTGGAAATATGCATATTTTCATGTCATGTAAACTTTTTCACAAGTGGAAATGAGATTAAGTGGGGGTGTTAGAATATCCATTCTTTGTAATCTCATTCCAACAGCTGTGAAAACTCATTGTAGTAGATGGTACCGATAAATGTGTATAGCGCCCTCATGAGGTGCATTCTTGTAAATAAATTACCAGGATGTTGGCATGTCCTCCGATTTTAGTGTGAAGACAAGTCTGGTGTGCTTTGTCTCAATCCGACATTTTATTCCTCCATCATGAGTGATCCCACCAACCCAACACCTAGAGCTTGGCCAAAAAAGTAAGATCGCTTTGACAGGAAAACCATAGGGAAAACATTACAGGACTCAACATGTTATCATTACAACTTCGCCAATGCTAACTCGCCATGTATGCAACCCTGAAATTACGGCGTTAGTTAATATGCTAAGCCGGTCGGAAGGTGTGAATCATGTTGACTTCAACAGTACAAAAAATCACACTACTCGAACAGCATTTGCATGCAAGGCAGTATGTTGAAACACTATCTCCCCTGTGAAGTTTGACTGAATATCAGTTTCGTCACAGCCCCTCCATGAGGGACTATGGGTTCATGAAGGTGATTGGATTTTCAAAATCTGACACCACTTAGCACTTGCGATGCGTCATCAGTACAATAGAAAGGAAAAGCTTTTGTGCCTGGTGTTGGGACAAGAAAGCATCCTTCACGGTGGCGTACAGACTTCGCTCGATTGACGATTACTAAGCTTCTTGTGTATTGACTGCTACTAAAATCCGTATTTTACAAGTATAACTCCGACTTTCGGTCCTGACCTATGACATTGCTGCACCTCTATACTTCATGCCTCACCTTACCTTACATCACCTCACGAGAAAGACAGAGACATTGTCTGTGTATTCGACTTGAGGGCATTGCTTCCAGATGTAGCCTCGCTAATCACAATCGTACAATCAAACGTTTTGAATCACACAACAGCTTTATTCTGAAGAAAAACGTCATGAAAATTTGTACCATTCTTGAAGTTGCTGATTCAGTAAAACAACACAGGCGATAATTGTGATTGTGTCTCACAGTCTTCACACACTTGCAGCGGAACATATCAAGCAGTAGCGAACGAATTCAATTTTTAAATACTCCAGGTATGGGTATAAAGCTATTTCAGAATGAATAAATATAAAAATACGAATTTAAAGTATCTTGGTGCTGCCGATTGCTTATGTTGGTGATAATGAGGGGCCGGGTCCTTGAACGCAATGATTTCAGTTGCAGATAAAGGGTTTTGATTCGGACTTTGATGTACATGAATCACGGTCCTTCCATGATTGTAGGTAACGGGACTCAGTTTTTGCTGTACCAAAGCACGTGAAGTGTAATACGAATGCTCATTACTGCGGTATTTAATAAATTAGTCATTAAACCACAGCCACTCAGCCATAATTTTGAATCCACGGACGTCAGTGGATCACGTGGTCTGCCTATTTCACTTAGCGAAATGATTTGATCAAGTTTTGCCTAAATTATGAGTTCCAAACGGTGTGAAATTTGTTGAAACCACATTTGATGGATATCAATGGATTAATGAAGCATGAAAACGTATCGAAATTATTCTTCTGGGATACGCGTGCTTTTCGGGGAGCTCTTTTTCATGTTGTTACCTCCGTGGTTTATGCTGGTATGAATTCAAGAAGCGAGGACTGCGTTCCCGTTTTAATATTGCTTGCAAACTGCAATTTAGCGATGGTACACATTATTTCTGAAAGTCTCGCACACAGTGAGAGTGACTCTCACTGAAGGAAGACTGTTTTCAAGAAAACAAGGAATGTCCCACTACGAGCTGTCGATGAAAGCGATCAATGCCAATATCCTAATTCTATTTTATTACAGACGTGCCTTCAAAATGTGTCAGCTGGCAGTTTTTGATCATCACTGAACTTTTTTCAAATGGAAAAATGTCATATTATAGTCACATCATTTCATGGCCAATTCAATGGCCACAAAATTCGAATTTCACTTTCTATATTAATGATGGTATTTGAGTTCTGTCGGTGTAGCGTCGCCTTCTACTTTAAAAGTCCCTGAACGAATGCAGCGAACGATGATCGCTTCCTTTCTCGCTGTTTCTGTTTGTCCCTCTGTCCTCTCTGTCACTATCTATACATATACAGTTGCTGTCACATACATACAAACAAATCTATCTATCTACTTATCTGCCTGTCTGTTTGCCTTTCATGATTTATGCAAATGGCAAATACCGGTCGAAAGGTTTTATAGGTCGTTCCTTTGTGACAAAAAACACTCAGAATGACAATCACTGGAAGAAACGGGAATGATACATCGTGTGGTCAACTTCCAGGTTCGCCTAGTCTCGAGACAAGGACGATCTCGCCAGGGTGAAGCAGTGCCGTCCTGGAATTAGCAACGAAAACATTCATAACGCACGGCTGTAAGTGGGATTGAAAATCATGGGTTGAAGCCTCCGCTCCTGCTAAACAACTGCATCTCCTTTTTATTTATTTATTTATTTATTTATTTATTTATTTATTTATTTATTTATTTATTTATTTATTTATTTATTTCGAACTCCAACACAGATTTGATACACTTAAAAACCATATACATCCACACTTACAGGAGGATTTTAGTAACAAATACAAATAACAAGATGTTACAGAACAAGAAAGCAAGTTAAAACAAATGACATGCACAACAAGGACAAAGTAAAAATTCAAAAAGAAACGCTTTTCGCTTTTCTTTTAAAACTCGAAACAGAAATGTTAAAAATTTGGCATTCGTCAGAATATTCTGAAATGGTTAAAAAGTAATTTGAATAATAGGCAGCAATGTGTCCTAGTAAATGGAGCAGCGTCGACTTGGTGCCAGATAACATCCGGTGTGCCACAAGGTTCCATTCTTGGGCCTTTGTTATTATCATTATATATAAATGATTTGCCGATGACTGTATCTGTTCCGTCATTGCTGTTTGCACACGACGCCAAACTTTTCAGTCGTGTTAAAGCTCTTGATGACAGCAAGCACTTACAAAAGTCTGTAGATAATACGGATAGTTTTCAATCGGATTCGAACCCACAACATACGGCATCAGTCGCCTAGCTGAGAGGCCTGAGACAGAACCAGTCGGCTAAATCTCCACTCCCAAAAAAGAGTGGTTCAATAGCCGGCTAAGTTGTTACATTTTTCTGACTGAGACCTTTCAACACGTTGTAGAGTTCGTGAAGCACTCACGCACGCATAAACTTGTTTTGTGGTCAAAAATTTGGCGTTTAGATTTGAATGCCAGCAAATGTAAGGTATTTACCATCACCTTAAAAAAGAAACCTATTAGGTTTACTTACCATGTGGATAATTGTTTGCTCGATCATGTTTCTCACATTAAGGATTTGGGTATCGTTTTTGATACAAAACTCACTTTTGTTCATCACTCTATTGTAGGTAAAGCCAATCGCATAATTAGTCTCATTAAACGCAATTTTAATTTGGTCATGCAAATTTCTGTACTTCGACAGCTGTTTATTACTATGGTGCGTCCTATTTGGAATACAATACAGTCATTTTCAATTCAATCTCGGACAGTCAGGCAAACCATATTGAGTCAATTCAGAAACGTTTCCTTAGATATTTACATCATAAACAGGGATGTCAAACTGATTCTTAATCTTTGTGTAATTGTGACTATAACTTGCTCTGTAATATTTTTAAAATTCAACCTTTGTTCTTACGTAGGAAACTATTTGATTGTACGTTAGTGCGTAAATGACTTTTATCTTCTTATGACTCTACAGATTGTACAAGTTTTTATGGTCCATGCGTACCTAGATATAGACATAGACCTCTATTACACATCCCTTACTGTAGAGTTGATGTTACAAAAATGGCCTGATTGGACGAACATCACGACTTTTTAATGATTTGATTGATAAGGTTTGCGATGTCGATGTTTTTGAAGAATCATATTCAACTTTTAAAAGACATGTTAATTTGTTTTTGTCATTGTTTTATGTTAAAGGTACTTTTTTGTTTGTTTAAATTTTAGTGTATTTTATCCTTTTCTTTATTTTCTTGTCTGTAAGTGGCTGCCTGATGGCGCTGTTGATGAGCAAATAAAATAAAATAAAACTTGTATATAAAATTGACAGCACAGGTGAAGAAGTCTAAAGTCGGGGAGGAATAATTCAGAGTAGGTTTAAATTGACAACGCAGAAGCTGAATCTTCTTTGTCAGAAGAAGAGTCTTATGCCTAACCTCTTGGGCATTCAGAGAGAACAATAAGGCCCTGTCAGAGGTATGGATTGAGCCAGATGACTATTGCGAACATACAGAAATACAAGCCACCACGAATACTTCAGATATTGTCTGTACCCAATAGGAGGTGGGACGAGCTCAAAGCAGTCCTCATCCAAGAAATGAGGAAGAGACTTCATTGACTGCGTAATAAGTAAAGTACAGTGAGTGAGAGGAATACTCACCAGAAACTGTGCTTGGGTTTCACATCGGATCAACCAAAACTAGCCCTTTGTCTCATCGAAAACCTAGATTCATGGCTGTGTTTCCAGAAGTTGTTTGGCATACAGCTGGTTCTATCACCAGATGTCAGAAGCAAGAACCGCTGATAGAAAAGTATCATTTTAAACTGTTGCACCTTGATTGAGCTTCGGTGACAAGCAATTTGTATAACCGAAAATGGAATGGAAGTCTTTCATTGGGAAGTTAAACAGCACTCTATGTTAAAAACTTCTGCATTTCAAGATTACCTTTCAAATGCTGTTAGCAGGTGGAATTGTCGTTGTAGAGGTTGCTACTCACGATAATATCTTCCATGGAGATGACCTCAGTCAGACTTCCAGCTATGGTGGACACTAACCTTGCCATAAGGAGGAGCATCATCTTCTGTGATAGCTTGTTAAGCTGTGGGGTTATGCTAAGTTAAACAAATTATTAGCCTTCGGGTACTGTTTAATCATTTTGAAAGGGATATGTCAACTAGACCAGTCTAACCCCATCACTGGATCAAGGCTGTATTGTAAGACAATATATATTGTTTCGGAGTGGCTTCACTATACACATGTGTATTCCCCATTGCCTACATGTCACAGCAATACAGCTCAGTCAGTGCAACAGCTTTGGTGCTTTTGTTTTGTTTTTGTCATAAGGTTTGGTAAATTGAATTTGATCCAGTTGGGACAACCTTTACCAAACCGGGGAGGGTGTAACCATCTGAGGGTGTAACCATCTGAAATTTTGTATTACCTGTTTAAATATTTTTAAAGCAGTTTATATAGTACACAATGTTGTTTAACTGTGTGCTATGCTTTATAGTAACGTGTGTAAGACAAATCTTCAAGGTCGAGTCATTGTCACACATTGCCTTTAATACATGATAATTCGCTCATATTGAAGTAGAGCATCATTCTGTAACTTGTTTATGATTCATGCGACACAATCTGATTTTCATTCTTGGTAGAGTATTTAGCTGGATATAGACATGTTTTTGGAGTGATTACAGTTACGTTTAGAATGTAAGTTTAGTGTTTGCTACGTTTGTTGACATTAGTGTTTCAATACACAAGCACGAGAGAAAGGGAGGAGCGTGGAGATTTGAGAAAGTTGTGATCCAACTAGGTATATGTTATTGTAGTTCTGAATGTTTTGTGTGAGTGCACGGCCGGTATGAAAACCCGAATCGTATGTTTCTGAGTGATTTTGTTGGACACCTTGTGAGTATTTAGGTCGCAGGGTCGGGCAGATCGAGTACAGGATCAATAGATCGACTCGAAAATCGACCGATTTAGCAGACTACCCAGCTAACGAGCATCTGTATCTCTTTGGCGTTCATAGTCGCTGTGTTTATCATGTGGCTTTTTCCTGGAGTCACGAACACTTGTATTTAGGGACGATCCACTGTTATCAAATATGGATACATTGATAAACAGTTTGTATTTAGAGCGATTCATGTTAAAAGCTGAAGTATCGGGACATAGGCTCCACAATTCGACTCATTTTGATCAAGTAACGCTGAGCGTATTTGACACTATAAGCGAACTGGATGAGATTCATGCCACCAGTTTACTAATAACCACACAAGACCTTAGACTGTTGATGGTCAGAGTAATCAAAAAGTGTTTCCAGTTTTTTGTGGAAGTACAAAAGATGAAAACGCTCAGTACATTTCATGGGGAAGTCGCAGTGTGGAAGTGGCCATGCAAAGTTTTCTTATGTTGTACGGACTCAATGTATTCAAAAACAACGAAGCGAGAAGTGTTGTAGGTTGTGAACCACAGTAAAATAGAACAGTCGGATTTTCTGCTGTTGCATGTGGAGAATACTTCATTTCAAGCAATTTCAAGTGTAGAGTGTACAAGGCTGCCCTGTGTGCATCAGTAACTTTTGACTGGCTGATTGGATAACAGACACTAAACAGATAGAACAGAACACTAAGTGCTTATACTTAGTGATTTGACAGTAAAACTTTTTCAGCATTGATCATTACACAAAGTGCGAACTGGTAACTGTTAAACTTCACTAGTTCGGGTTTGTTTTGCATGAGAGTTCAAGCTATACTTGTGTTGTCCATGGGCAAATTTTATGATTGTTGTTTCATTTCAATACAAGAATTTTAAAGATCATCACAGTGTGTGTCATGAGTAATTTCTATCCATGTTTAACCAAGTGACCTCTATTGTCCATATTAACTGCATCAATCTGATCCGACCGGCCTCTGCTCTGTAGATAACTTTTTGCTTAGCATTTGCCTCACTAAAACAATGCATGGCCCATAATGCTAACACATATTTGGATAACAGATCAAAACGGAAATATAGTCAATTTCAGTGGCCAACCGGTTTTTGTATAGATCTGCTGTAGGGGAGCTACCCTAACTCATTTAAAAACCATAAAATCATGCTGTCGCAGACCCGGCAGCAATAAAAATCAATTCATATTTTTTTTAGGGTAGACTGATAATAATCCAAGATTTGTATAGCAGTTGTTGAAGCGTGCAACATTCTCTTAATGCAATGACCGCATGTGCATGGTTAGCTTGATTCTGTCTTTCCAAGGCTGTCTGAAGTACTCTTTCTTCCAACCGTAATCGTTCTTGAACACACAACTTCCCGGCGAAGGGAAGAAAAGCTTTACGAAAAATAAGTCATCGGCAATGACATAGTCCCCGCTTGTAATTAGAAATTAGTCAGTGGAAGTAACTAAATTGAAGTCAATATGATCAACACAAAAAATAAATCAAAGACCTTACTGTGACCACTACCCATATTAAATAGTATTGTAAACAAACAGACATGAGTATGAATGGCATAGGGTTCTGTCCCTTCACCGAATTGGACTGAGTAAGGTATGTCATATACTTGCTCTTGCAAACAAGTACCTCCATAAAATAATTTTGCGTCAGATCCAGCAACAATTTATCCACGATTATACTTAAAGTGGCACTCCAACTTGGTAACATTTTTAAAACACAATTTTTTAATGTCAATGATCGAAATTTTATGTGGCGACTGCGCGTGGATCGCGAGATATTGATAAAAACCTGTCATTTCCCCAGCGTATTTTTCACATCCCGAAGTTTTACGATCGTTTCTTATTATGACCCGAAATACCCTGAAGGTTTGTTGTTGCGCTGATTGACGATATTCTAGGGAGTCAATAATAAGTTCGAACGATGCAATTAATTTACCTCTCACTGTGAAAACTTTATATACAGCATTATGCCTTGTCCTCAGGTATTCTTTTCTAAACTTATCCATAGTTTTTTTGTCGTTTTTATAATTCTCAATCAGTTGTATTATATTTTTTTACTAATACCACATAGATATCAGTTTTTTACGTGAGAAATATTAGCCGTCTCTGATGACTACATTTTGTTGTCTGCCTGTCGGCCGAAACTAAGATCCGTTTTGTAAAAATGTTTCCAATTTGAATATGCAAGAAATATACAGTTCAGATTTATACCACTGATATCATCTCCTACTGAGTCATTGTAGTTTTGCCATCTTCAGTTTCAAAATGTTCAAATCCTGTCAATGTCCATTTTTGCCACTGTATTGTATTGCATTGTCAACTCGAGACGGCTGTCCGTGCAGTGCGCTCTTAGCAAGTCAAATATATGTTGTACTTATAGTCCGGGGTCACTTGTTGTGATTTTGGCTTCCGTGTGCATTTCGTGAAGACTCTTGTCAACATATATCATTTTGTTCCTTAATATCTGGAGAGTCCAAAAATCATTGTTGGCATTTTTTCTTTCCACTTCGTCAAGGTCAAATTAAAGGTCATTCGTTACTCGACAAATCCCATTGATTAAGCATTGTAGTGCATACAAATTGGCTATAATCATTGACCAAACTACTTCATGGTACTGCTTCAGTGGTGTAAGTGAACTTAACAGCTCATAATAGATTTAAAAAACCTTGTTTGCGGCATTATTGAATCTGTTTTTTTTACAGTTTAATGGATTTATATGCAATTACAAGGATTTGCTTGTGTTGCAGTTGTACATCGTCATCCATGCACTGTGTTAAATAACGACACAGATCAGTTTCTGACATGCACTGCGCTTGGCAGCTACCATCATAGACGTTATTTTATCAATTCCCCTGCATTTCAGAGTAAGCCATCTGCAGTAATACCAGCTCTGGTAGATTGTAAAATCCAGACCTCTGGGCAGAATTTAATTAGTGTAGACTGGATTACTGTGCAGCTAGCAGTGTACTCTTTGCTTGTAGTAAGAGTTAGTCATCCCTTTTCCTCGCATTTCTCTCCAAGTCATGTACAAACGATTTGGATGTTTCCTTAGTAACAATAGCAGGGATTAGAGACTTGTTAGTAAACATAGACTACATGTAGAAGCCGTTTATCAAAACTAAGCCTCTGCACTGAGAAATATAGGCTATGACCTGTGTCTTTTGAAAATTAACTCCAGTACGCACAATGTTATACTAATCAAGACACCCATTGTTAGAACATTGATGGAGTACGAAAAATGATACATTAACAATAGGTTGATCCTCTATTGAGACACAGGTTTAGTCCATAGGTTATTTAGGGTTAAAGACTACACGAGAAGTCAAAGACGGTGTTAGCACTTTCTCAGAAACCGTTATCAAAAGGATATTTACTCGATATTTTAACGTTACGGAATAGTCGACATTTAGTGGTTGCGTTTCACATATATTTCATGTACTGACATCATATTGCATGCAAATAACTTTGCCAAAATTTTCAGTATGGAAAAACATACCATTCCTCCGAAAAGAGGACGTTCTGAAAAAGATTTAATTCACCAGAGAAGTGAATTTGGTGATAGTGTCTTTCCAGAAATAAGTTCAAGACTCAGAGATGATGATTCTTTTTCCCTTCGAGCTTGTGGTGCTAGCTGGAATAGGGAATGCTATGCAAATACTTGCCACAGAGGTCTACTCCAGAGAGTAAATTTGTGCTATGAAAAAGCATTAAGGCACGATGATAGCTCTGTATTATTAGGTGAAGCAACTTTAAACCTCATCTACAATGGAACGTGTTGGTTCATCTGAACCTAAAGTTGCTTTCACTAGACAATAAGCTAGTACATACGACAAAAGCATGTGCTTTTTCTGTCAACAATATAGGTTTTCTTTGAGTCCTTTCAATTCATGGTAAAACTACAAAGGGCAGTAAACCAAGTAAAATCGGACTTGTTAAAAGTCAGACTAAGTGGTGCAATAGATCCAAACGATGCTAGAGCCATTTATATTAAATATCACAAAAGATGTTGGACCAAAAACGTTGAAAATGTCTAGAGAAACTTAAACACAAATGCAGACTTACACCCATTGTGTGAGAGTGCATCTGCAAATGTCGGTTATGACAATACCAGCATACTTGCTGCAGATATCGAATTTTTCCCTTATTGGAAAATGCTTTCGCTGAAGGACCGGTTTTTAAACTGGGAGAAGTACATAACTTATATTTGGCGATATGTAAGGAACATGGAAT